>JAOUQU010428925.1:0-10310 GCA_028566735.1 Ammoglanis amapaensis | reverse complement strand
ACCAATGGAATTTGGCCGACTAGTAATTTTTTCGGTCGACCAACGAATAATCGATTATTTGCGGACAGCCCTAGTTTCAACTGTGTTCATACTGATGATGAAAATGTGAGTCACAATAAAGATAGAAATATGAAGCATGTATTCAGCAAACCCGGTAGTGGTGGAACTTTTATTGCCCAACCAACCCTGTTAATGAGTTGAAAGAAAATGTAAATTTATAGCTGTGTGTTTCTAACAAGTGCTATGTTTCATCTTAATGTGTGGGTGTGAGGGAGTCAGGTTTGTTGTTTTATTCCAATCACAGTTGAACAATCACAGTTGAACAATCACAGTTATACTGTGTTTTTGCTATAACAGGTGATCCATGATCCTCCAGTACTTGTCACAGAGGAGAGCTCGGTAAGAGATCAGATTTAAACTATTTTGATCCTTAGTGTAAACAAAGTTTAAACATCTTAGTCTCCAGATATATCATAATGAGAGTCAAATAAATGGGTAAATAATTATGATTGAATGATGAAAATGTAAGTACTGAATTAGTATGATGAATGTAATGATACGTATATGTAAGAGTCGAGTCAGTATGTTTACTCAGTATTACAGTAGGTTTTATGTTTAAAGTTTATTGTTAAGTTTCCATGATTCCATATTTTAGATAGTTAGGGTGGAAGCCTGTAAAATTCTACTCTCCTTAATTATTTTCTCCAGTCTTTCTAATGTCCTTCAGAGATGAGTTCTGTTATTTATTTTATTTTTATTTATTCTGTTATTTAGTTTTGTCTTTTTGTTCCTGAATACAAACTCATCCCCCAGCCTGGAAGTTTTACAATAAGAAAAATATCATATAGAACAGTGTGAACAAACAAAAGTGAGGTATGGTGCACAGGGGTGCTATATACATTTGCAAAAATAACTCTGGTGTAATATACAGTGTAAAGTTTGGGCTATTTTACATTTCAAATATTAAAAATTGCATTGACGATATGCAATGGGTAATGGATCTAGACCATGAAAGTGGTATAGCTAAATATGCATATATCATGTGGTATTGCATAATATACAGTTATTGCACAGTAGTGGAGTTTCACAATGTTGTCACTAATGAATTAATTAATGGTAATTTTTTACTATGAACATGAGAAAGCACCTTCATAGTGCCAACATATGAACATTGATGTATATATTGCACATGTGTATTGCATGTTGCATGTATGTATTCCACAGTGAAAGAAAGTCTGGGGGCGGGGATGGGTTGGGTAGACACAGGTGTTGGTGCATTAGTTTAGAATGGATATGGCTTTTTGGGGGAAATCTATTTTTTCTGTCTGTTTGTATTTTCTCTGTTACCAGAACTATAATCAGATCAATAAACAACTTCTGCATCACCCCTTAATAAATTATGTAGTTTTATAAACTATTTATCTTCTGTAAGGATGAAGAAGGCGATGACGGTTACCTAAAGAAGAACTGGCCGACAGTGGATGCTTCTTATTATGGTGGAAGGGGTGTAGGTGGCATCAAACGTATGGAGGTGAGGAGGATGAAGGTATATAATATATTTTCAGTGATCAGATCCTGACCTTAATAGTGTGTGTTTGTAGGTCCGGTGGGGTGATAGGGGCTCAACAGAAGAGGGGGCAAAATTAGAGAAAGCGAAGAATGCCCGTGTGATGATGCCTGAGCAGGAGTACGAGTTCAACTTTCCTCAGACCCGCACTCTGAATAATGGCACACGCAAACCCCTGTCCCCTTCTAAATGGTACACCCCCATCAAGGTAGGACCATGAGAACTCAAACACAGAACCTAACTCCCTATGTAGACATATTTCCTATTGTATTACAGCCCTGAGAAGAGGGTGTGCCTAAATCTACTAAGTCTGCTTAATGTTAAGTGATGATCTGATTGAGTATTAATGAAAAGGTTCCCCACTCATCAGCTCTGAGATACACTGGAACCACAGCTGCTTGATAGGTCAGTACATGCAGATGGTCAGGTGTCTGAATACTTGACCTACAGTATGTGTATTAATCCACATAATCTGGTTTTAATTGTAAAATCTGCTTCATCAGATCTCTGTGTGTGTGTATGTGTGTGTATCTTTGTGATAGAAGCGTTTCCAATAGAATCTGCTGATCTGCTCATTCTGGTGTTTGTGTCGGAGCTGTGAGGTTCAAACACATGGGTAGAGATATTTCAATGGCCGCATCAGCATAGATGAAAGTCTCCAAAATCTGGAAGTGTTTTTTTTGCAAAGTGCAGATGGAGCAAAACACATTCCACGGACAGTGGGTCACGACCTCAGCTACTTCACTTTAGAATTCAGTTGTTGTATGAATGCGGGTCAATATTTCTTTCTGTGTTAATAGATGTGTTAATGCTCATAATCTATTTTGTTAAAATACCAAAAACCTTGATGTTTTATCCACTGAACTATTCACATTGTGTTCTGAGGTGCTCTGCTATGTGTCATGTTGGCTCTAATGAGCCTTGAGTTGTGTCTATAACTCAACGAATCCCCCCTGTACATTAGAACTGATTGGAATCAGTATTGAAAGGCACGCCTGGTTTACATGGCGTCTGGTATGATGCACAATCACAAAAGAAGACGAAGAAGCAAACACTGGATCCCATAAAGCTAGTTCAAAGCCAATGTTTATTTAAGTTACTATATTTATCTTTGTTGGGCTTTATTTTAAGTATTTTAACAGCAATTATTATAGTTTTAACATGTCATCACAAACTAAGTAGTCACAAAAAAGAACCTGCTTCCTTATTTTGAAACGAGCTCTTTTATTTTGTATTTTATTCATTTAATTTACCTAATCATGCATGAATGTACAGTCAGTTGTGGTATAAACAGAATGGAAGAGAGCGAGAAACTAACCCCTGTCTGCATGATTCTGGGCATGTGCTGTATGTACGTAATGCTTGGCTATGATCATAGCTTGAACTGAGAGAAGCACAGCGAAATTACAGGAAGCAGCCATACATGGGTGCTAGAAGGAAGTGGACATGCATTTAGAGCATGAGACTAGCTAACATCCCCGCAAACAGGAAACGTTCCCATAACTTTTAGTAATGTTATGCAAAGTTCTCCAATCTCACTATAATGTTAGTCAAAGGTTCTGTAAATGTTCTGTGATCTTGATCCAATTGTAACAATGTTATTCTTAAATGTTTATTAAAGTTTTAAATTATATAAATGTTCTTACAACTTTTATAAAGTGATAATCTTAAATTAAATGGGGTTTGGGTAGTGTTCTTCAAACATTTTCAGAAATTTGCGAAAAACAAAAAAACAAAGTTTTGAGAACGTTAAGACAAAACAGCAGCTAACTAGAACACCCTTTCTGAGAACATAGGCTAAATACCTTGCCAGCCTTTCGACCGGGAACTTCTTTTGATTCTAAGTCCCTGAATGGTACCACTCACCCAGTCGTGGACCAGGCAAGGTACAGGATAGAGAGCTGTGAGAGTATGCTCAGCAGGTCAGTGAGAATGGTTACATTAAGGAAAATATGTCCTATGCTGTTGTCTAGGGATTAAAACTGATCTACTACCTCAAATTTTACCTGCTATGAAGGGGCGACACGCTGCAACAGCTGAGTTACTTATACAGTCTGATGGAATTAATGTTTAGTAGAACAGCTAGAAACAGTAAGTTCAGAAACAGGAACATCCTGTAAATGATCCAAATCATTAAGCCAAAACAACGCTGAATTTACTTAGTAACTCTAAATGTCAAAGTACATGAAGACGGGAGTTCAGACATATCCTGCTGGTTTATTCTATCTAGGATATGTAATGTACTCTATTTATCCAGGCTTTAATCCTAATATTATAAAGCACTGTTTTGTGCAGGAGTTTAGACTTTTGGCACTTGTATGCTAGTGGAAAAATCTGCTGCTCAACCTGGGCAAACATGATCAACTCAACCCAAACCAACCTATGTCGGTAGCACGACTTGCAGCTGTAAATTATACTGAAGTGGAGGTTTGTGTGTGCGTGCATGCATGTGTATGTGTGTTTCAGGGGAAGTTGAATGCTCTGGTGGTGTGGATAAAGCGAGGATATGATCGAGTATCTGTGATGAGACCCAGACCAGGAGAAAAAGTAAGAACGAGATGCTACCCTTCATCATAGGGGTTCTGTGCAGCGCCACCGATATCGCTGCACAGAGACAGGAAATAATGTTGAGTGTATTCGGTACTTATGAATGTGTGTGTCTGGGTGTGTGTGTATCTCATTTTGTTTCTGCAGGGCTGCTGTATAATCTTCACCCGGGTGAAATCATGCCCCCCACCTCGTTACCCCACACGTAATAACCAAACACCCATCTACAGTCTGCCTATCATCACCACCCCCCCTGCACCAAAATGCAAACTGCCCCCCACTCCTAACTCCTACCCAGACTTCTCCCTTCCTGCTCTACCCTTGAGCCCAGCCCCTTCATTGAACAGCCTTCCCCCATACTCTCCCCCACCAAACAGAGCTCCACCCTCATTGCTGATTCAACCTCCTTCACCTTCTCTAACGGATGTACACACTCAAGCTTCATACCCTTACACGGCTACCTGTGCTCGGGCTCCTCCACCAAACCGCCCACCACCGAGACCTTCCCATTAAAGGGGTGGAGCTACTGGACTGACGTTAAATGCTGTTCTGACAATTTTTTTTGGTGCTTTTCGTTCAGCTTATAAAAATCAATGAATGACGAATCAGTCACAAACAAGTTCCTATAATTCTGCATCTCTTTCACTCCTTGTCATGCTAATTCATGCTTGTTTATAACATCCTGGTTCTCACTGGTCAGGGGCTTGTTTATTAGAAACATAACTTAAGAATTAAAAGTAGATGCCTACAACTGGATGAACGATATATACTAAGTGAATAAGAAATAAAGAGACTTTATTTTATTATATATATGTTTTAATGCATTAACTGCAAACTTGCTATAGCCTCCTACAATAGTAGATGGTTTCAGTCATGCCTGTGAGGCAAAAGTCTGTTTAGATGACCTTTATAAACAAAAAGTTTTCTCTGGGTGTATGTATTCACTCCCAGGAAAAGTTTATGCCAATCATATGCTCAGTTACAGTACGCCTTTTCATAACAGAGAGACTTTCATTGGCTGTAGTCATGATGATAGCAGTGTTAATGCTTTATTTAGGTGCCTTCCTGGAGTAAGAGATACAAAATTCTGTTCTATTTGTGATTAATAGAACCCGTTGAAATGATGGAACTGGAAATGAATGAACATGTATTTATCATTAATGTAAACAAATTGTGTAAAACAAACAAATAAATTCATTATCATTTTTATTTGCTTTTTTACTTTTTCATTTATCTTTATTTTGAACTTTTTCTTTTCAGTTTATTTTGAATGTAATTTCTTTCCTGTAATTTATTTCTATTAGATCTTTTGCTTTATTATTTGTATATTTTTTCGAAGCAGACTAAAACATCTTTGTAATCTACAGGTACAAAGATTAAGTACAACATTTTTGTTATTGTTTTGGGTATTTCACTTTGCTTGGATGTTGGAGTGAGCTTTTATACAGTGCCCCTAAAACGGAGCAGTAAAGTTTCTACTGGCGTGTTTTTGGTTTTTATCTAGGGCATTATTGCTGTTTGTGATGTTGGTACATTTGCGTTTTTTGTTTGTTGGATGTTTGCTTGTTTTTAACACATTTATTTTCATGAGTAACGTTACCTGACCAGGATGAAGCACTAAAGTAAATAAAAGTGTGAAATGTTATTATTTATATGAAGTGGAAGCAACAATACGGTCCTGAATACTTGCGAAACTTTGATTTTGAGAGAGAATCAATTGTGTATAGCTGCACAGTGATAATCAGATTATGATTGTGAATCTCATGATTGTGTAAAGACATCAGATTTATACTGTTAATAAATATTAATTATGTATAAGGATGAGGAACCAAGATACAAAAGGAAGTGTTATTTCTGCAATTAATGTTATTTTACCTGTACACATGTAGTAATTAAATAATTTTACAAGAGTCTGATGATTTTTGCTGGATGAAACTGTAAATTTGATGATCTGTCATGTTCAAGTAATTAATGGGCATTAAGTGTGTTTTACAGTACACAGACTATAAGGCTTGTACATTTATACCTAATAAACCTGTTATTTAGACTGCTTACATATGTTGTAATAAAACTGATTAGGATAGGTGTAGCGTTAGCAGTGCATTTGACCTGTTATATGATCCCCAGGTTTCATTTCAACTGATCAGCAGGTGGAATCAGTGGTCATTAGAAATCAGATGTAAATAAATGTATGACACAACAGCTTCATTTTTCATAATGAATTATTTCCAGCTTTACCGTGATGTGGACAGCATGTTGAAAACATGAGTAGTACAGAAATATCAATTGTAATATTTTTTTTTAATCCCTGATATCAAAGGGGACACACACCTCTTCTTAAACAAGTTATGTCTGGCTCTACAAAACATGTTCATGAAGTTCTAAAAATCACTTACTTATTTTGTTCTAGACAGTTTTAGACCCATTTAGAATGACCTGTTTAATGCCTGCTTTGTATTTTCTTTACATATTTTCCTTCATCATGAAATTCATAATGACATGTGTGCAATTACCTGTAAACATTCTTTGATTATGTACATACAGTTTGTATTGGTAGACGTTTTATATATATTTATATTTCTAAAGTTTTTTGTACTGAGCAATTTACTATCTCTTTGCACTTAACATAACAATGTAAATTTGCCCCCTGTGGGACCAATAAAGGATTATCTTAGCTTATCTTCTATGCAAATAAACTTGCTGGCGCACCCTACCCATCCCATGTTTACACTGAGCAGAGGCATCACCAGTTGATTTAGGGGGAATGGTTAATAAAAGAAGTAAAAACCACAGGTGGAAATAGCTACTGGGCCCCATGCAAAGAACACTTCTGCTATTAAAAAGAAGATACTAGCTACACAGAAACCACAGAACACCCAGACAGGTCAGTGAATGGATGGACTGGTGGAGTGAAAGGTGATAATGTAGATTTTATTAAGGTTTTAATGTCATATTTTCTATCTCAATTGCATTGGTGGCAGGAAATAGTCATTTCTTCGACTCAAACTGAATTATGGACTTTTTTTAAATCTCCAATTCGCCTTACCTGCATGTTTTTAGATTGTGGGAGGAAACACGAAGTAAACCCATGCAGACACAGGAAGAACATGCAAACTCCAGACCGAAAGCCCCAGGTCTACTCAGGAATCAAACCCAGTACTTCTTGCTGTGAGGTGACCACTAAACCGCTGTGTCATCAGGGTATATAAATAGATTTGTTTGTTTACATCATGTTTTACACTTTGATTATGCATTACACAATTAATACACACATTAGTATACAAAAAGATAACAAACACAGTCATGGAATTTTTTTATTTAGGCTATGTTCACAAATGTAGGAAGAAGAATACCTAGACAGCATCAGATGCGCATTCAATAAAGCAATCTCAGAATTTCACATCAGCAGAACAACTTCTCGTACAAAACAATAAACATGGCAGCCAATACAAGGCAAAACCATCAAGTGATTCCATATCAGTAACACATTCTGCTTTGTTCTGGTCACTATATTAAAACAGTTTAATGAAGTGAATGAATAAAAAATTATACATTCTTTTTTTCAGAACAAACAAATTATATTTGGACACATGGTTCACAATTGCTTCCTCCTTCGTGCTTGAGTATAGAAATGAATAAGTAATACTGCATTGCCTATTTCCCTCCCTCTGTCTCCCTCACACACACGTCATCAGGAGTAAAGCTGTCACTCACTCACACAAAGAAAATACGTTGTACATGTTCAGACCTATAAGACAAATAATGAAGAGAAGGTGCGTCCTAAACCATGCACTTACACACAGAGCATTTTCGCCTTAGTGCACACTTCTATGAGTAAGTGCTATCTCAAACGGAATGACTAACGTTTGATTGTGGTTCTCTAGCTTTTGTTTATATAATGATTTTACACTGTCTGATCAAAAACAAAAAGTCGCAAAGAAGACACTAATATTTCGTTGGACTGCATGAATTTGCTGTGGCATTGTTTCGATAAGATTCTGCAATGTTACAAGATTCATTTCAATCTACTGTTGCATTATTTTTTTCACAAAAATATTGCATTGAATGATGGTAGAGTCTGACCACTGTACAAAGCTTCTTCAGCCCATGCCAAAGATTTTCAATGGTGTCGAGTGGTTTGCTTAAGGATATACAGCTGTTTAGTCCCAATCCCTTGAGTTCCCTTTACATTGTTCTAATTGAATTTATCAAACATTTAAGCGATTGCCAATCATCATTCTGGACTTTTTACCACATTAGCCACATAGCCACATAGCCACATTTCTTCCTTGATGGGGGATAAGTGGGAAGAACTCTTTCAGTTTTTAATAATGCATTGGGCAGTCCTTAACCCAATATTAGTAGTTTCTGCAATCTCCTTAGATGTTTTCTTTGTTTGATCCATGCCAATGATTTGACCTGTTCGTATGTTTAAGAAATGAGAAGCGACTCATTGAACCAGTAGGGGATACATAACTTGTTGTTAACTGAAAAATAGTCACACATGCTGTAATTATCCAATAGGAGGCTTGTGCCTATTAGCTTAGTTAAATCCAGATGGCAATTTTTGCCAGGCAGTGTATTTGCTTTTATTTATATTCTACTAATGAATAATTTCTTACTACTTACATTTAAATGAAGCAGATGCCTCATATTCTGATATGGCGATAGCCAGTATTAAATCACCTTAAATCCCTCCCTTTCCATAGACAAAGTTTATTGCACAGAGTGTCAATCATTTCAGTGCATTATCCAATTCTTGGATGCACTAAAACAATGCTCAAAGTGTGCGTTTTGCAATGAACCAATAAAGTGCTACAGGTGTATTTTGAAAAAAATGCAACATTTCCCCACCTTCTGTCTGCAGAGAAAACATAATAGTAGGCACTTTATATGACTTAAGTGGAACATTAAACAAATCACGACTGTGAGGTACATTAATGCTCATCATGATTCTTCAGCTTTGATGTTATGCTGTTCAAAGTCCAGGAATAAAGCGGCCCAACCGAGACTGACCCGACTGCTGCCTGCTGCCCCACGTTTGACACCACACGGTGCGCTGTGATTGGCTGCTGCATGATACTGGAAACAGCATGATGCGAAGGGATTTGTTTCTGTCTGAGACCAGACATGGTGTTTTGCTTGGCGATGGGTCCTTGTACAGTACTTTTGATCCCATGGTGTTGTGTGATTGGCTGTTTCAATGAGAAACTGCAGAATGTGTGACACTGCTCGGGGATGGGTTGCTGCCCAGCAGTGGACAGGGCATGGGGAGCTGTGGTTGATCCAGGCCCAACTACATGCTGTGTTCTGGTTGGGTGCCATGTTCCAGAAATTTGTTTATGCATGCTGAATGGAACCTGAAGGAAAACGTCACATTCCTTCTGTGGAAATGGGGCAAGAGAGAACACATCTGCGGAGGAGTTGCTGCTAAACTCCCCCACCTTTAAACCTCCAGAGATGTGACCATTCACCTCCACTGGCTCACCTGAAACAGGTAATAAACACACAGGGAACAATCAGGTAACAGAAACACTGTAATACTGTGTAGCATGTGAGCACCCCACTTAATTATAGAAGGCGGTCCATACAGATGTGAGTTTGGAAAGCAGAACTCCTTCATTTTGTTTTATTATGATTCTAATTCTAATGTCATGGTTACATCCAGAACAGATGCAAGTATTTATTCATTATACAAAATTAATTAGTAGACAAGTTTAGATTTACATCCATATATAAGACAGTCGTGGACATTTAAAATATTCATATCAACTTTCATCTTTTCTGGAACAGTGTTTTTACTGGAATGAAAGCTCTTCAAACAAAGGGATCTACAAATGTTTACATTTACATGTAGGTGTGAAGCTGTGAGGGAGTGGGAATTGGGTGTCAATGAGAGATCTTTGATAGCTACACCTAATTAAAGCTCAAATAAGCTTTAAGACTAGGATTTTCATGATTGTGATGTAAAAGGAATTAAGAATCAGTGGCTGATTTTGTGACATGGTGAGAAACATCCCTGAGACTCTCTGCGCTGTAATGTTCATGGTGAAATTTGTAAGCAAGAGGGCAAGTTATTCATGAGCTCTTAAATAAAATTACTGCAAATTATTAGCAGCTATATATATATACAGGTGCTGGTCATAAAATTAGAATATTATGAAAAAGTAGATTTATTTCAGTAATTCCATTTAAA
>JAOUQU010428915.1:0-10312 GCA_028566735.1 Ammoglanis amapaensis | reverse complement strand
AGCAGAGCCTGGATTTGAACCCCCAACCTTTGGGTTCCCAGCCCAACGCTCTACCCACTAGGCTACACTGTCCACAATCTAATAAAAAAAGATCCAATTCTGGAACCTTTAACACGAAGTATACAAAGCTGGTGAACTGAAAACTCTACGTTATGCTGTAGTTTATAGTTTATGGACTGTTCATGTGGGAACTTGTGCACGCGTTACATCTTTTTTTGTTGCTTTAACAGGAACTTCCGGCTAATAGTGTGTTACTGGTGTATCTGTCAGCTACTGGGATCTTTCCGACGGGACGTGCAGAATATGAAGGTGGGTTTTTAGTAGGCACCAGATACTAATCGTTACTAATACTTGAAATGTGTTTATAAACACTGCTATATTAAGTTATTAAGTATCGATTTTTTTTATCAGAAAATGTTTTACCACAGTAGTAAATCCCTAAACTGTGAGCAGTGAGAACCCCATACCGATCAGAACTCTACACAACGTCCTCTTTAAACATAATGAGGACGTGGTGGCTGTCTTCAGAGACACATCGTCCTTTGTGGAATGACCCACAAAACTCTGTCCCTCATGACAGTGCTCCGAATTAAATGTTAAATCAGGAAAGGAAGTCCGTTTCTATATCGCTGCTTTCATTTCTACAGGACCGTATGATGTCGGAGGAGTTCTGACCAACACCAATCGAGACATCGTGAACGGTGAGACTGTTCAGAAGAGGAATCAGGCTCAGAAAGAGATGCACTGGTAAACTCCGTTCCACAACACTACAGCAGCAATAATACAAACAGTGTGTGTGTGTGTGTGTGTAAACATGTTAACACTACTGTAGCGTGTTTGCACCTCACACAAACGCAATTGTTAAAATTTTTTGAAGCTCAGTGTGGACACTGGATGCACAACCAGGAATGGACATTTGAGATTATAAGATGAAGGGGAGGACAATGTTTAACAAAGTCTTTTGTGTGTACGTGTGTGTGTGTAAATGTGTGTGTGTGTGTATGTGCGTGCGTGCGGATGCTTACCAGCCTCCACCCAGGAGACCTGTACCCGTTTACCAGGAAGCCTTTGTTTGTTATTGTAGACTCATCCAACAGCGCAGCATACAAGGTGAATATAATTCCCTCACACACACCTTTCTCTCTCTCTCTCTCTCTCTCTCTCTCTCTCTCTCACGCATGCACGCACGCACGCACACGCAGGTGTCTTTCGGCTTCATTGCACTTTTAAGTGTGATTTATCATCCCGTCGAGTTCCTGTAATTGAATTCTAACTTCAGACATGAATTGTTCTGTTTAGTGATGATCTGTCGGTTTCTTCAGTTCCATTCACTTGGATTTGCAATAATCCAGGCCAGTGGTCATCAGTAGTTAAGGTGCTGCTGGACTTGTAACCGGGAGGTTGCTGGTATACGGCCGCTGTAAAGTATTCATTCTAATGAGGAGATTTGATTTGATTCACCAACAAATTGAGACGCAAAAACCAATAAGAATCCATTCAAGTCGTAACTCGAGGTTTCATTGTTTATTAAAAGATCTGTATGGTTCAGCTCCCTCTTGTGGCCATTTCAAGAACATGAATAAAATTTACTAAACATTCTCCTTTTATCTCTGTAGAATTTCTCCAATCTTTTTGGCCAGCCTTTGGTTTGCCTGCTGTCCCCGATGGTCTATCCCAAGAGCATGCAAGGTTCCCGTCTTCTCTGTTTCTTCATCAACGATTGACATTAATAATTCTGGTTTGAATCATTTACAGCAGAAGATCAATTCTGTTAGCTTGCATGTTCATTTGGACACTTTAGCAAATGCATGATTCAATACAAATAGGATTACTTACAATGTTCTTTTTTTATTTCAGACCCGACCCAGCGAGGAAGTCTGTTTTCCCTGTTCCTCTACAACCCCCTCATGGGCTTCCTATCTGTTTGTGGTATGACCAGCATGCGCCAGGGCTTATGGGAAAAAGCCCAGGAGTTCTTATGGAAGATTTTTAATGACATCGGCCAGCTGCTCACCAGTTCTCGAGCCATCGGTAATCCTGAAGCACACAGAGCTTCATTTTTATTCACATTTGATCCCTTTTCTACCATTTTTTTACCGAAACACGCTAGTAATGCTTACTACACAAAGGGGAGGCTAGGGTGAACACATTCCGCCTCACTCTCTGTGCTCGCTCAGATGCCGGTTGCTGATGATAAACAGCATGATCAGGACTCGTGATTTTCTGATCATAGTGAGCTCAGTCGGACTGGATGTATACAGGCTGGATAAATAATCTGACTGTCTGATTTGTTTTCCAGATCAGGCCTTCCTGCAGTTCTACGGTGATGAATTTTTACGGCTCCTGATGATTCGGTTCGTCTTCTGCAGTGCCACACTACGACTACACAAACTCTTTCGGGTAACTTTCACACCGCTTTTGAAACCTTGCACATTTTGTCCAGCAGGATTCATCACTTACTAAAGTCAGAGCGCCAGTGCTGGTTGTTATGTAACATTCGGGGGTTACGGTAGGTTCATACGTAGCATCCTGGGTTCCATTCCCAGGTGAAGTGATCCCGGTCTCTTCTGTATGGAGTTTGTATGTTCTTCCGGTACTCCCACAATCCAAAAATATGTAGCCAGGGATACAAAATTGTCCACGAGAAAGACTTATTCTGTAGCCAGTAATTACGGTGTGTAAAACGTGTCTTATTGTTAACAGTGACCATGTTTGTTATTGTAATACCGTTGTATCTGGTTACTGTAATGCAGGAGGCGCAGAGTTTTCCAGAATCTTACCCCCAGCTGCCCAAACAAGAGATGCTGGAGAACAGCCTTCTACAGAAACACATCATGGAGCTGGCAGTCATGCTGGATGTGCAGAACCTTTTCACTGATGGCATCCTGGATAACTATTGACCACATGGTGGCACTAAAAGCACTGTGCCAAGATGCATGCATGTGGGCTTAAGCGTAAACGCACATACCACAGATCCGGTCACTAGGTCCTAGGTCGTCCCTCGCCGATGCTCTGTTCCACAGAACCTATGTATATTTAGCTCTAGATAGTTTTTAACAATTTAAATGTCTCATCTTTGTGGTTGGGCATTTTTACTGTTTTTGCCATTTTCACATGAATAATAATTACAATGACATCCTGTGTTTACACAGATGGTTTTATACTTGCATGTGTATAACTGTGCAGTGCAGTTGCCGAGCTGGAAAGACTGCAAAAAGGGCAGCTAATCTTAAAAAAAAAAAAAAAGAAAGATCTTACGCTTATTATAGAGCAACTGATCAAACGACTAAATCATTTCACGTTCAACTGCTGCTCAGATTCTTTTAGTTTCAGGATAAAACTTGTAAGGTTGGGCGATGTGATCGAAACGATATAAAACATGAAAGCTAATAACAGTGCTGGGCGCACGCTCGGGAAAAGTGCACTAGTCCATGACAGGTTTCTGGACACCCACACACTTTCTAATTGCCTAGCCAATTTCCATCTGTGAAGACACCATCACTGGTCCTGATCTGTAGGCCTGGTGGTAAATGGTCAAACTGTTGTTGTCGTCTGAACCATTTGCAGGGCACATCACAGATTTGGATGCATTTTACTTAATCTGTGCTAAAACGGGATCGATTGATTAATTTTTTGCATGCTTGATGATCTGCACCAGTGTGTCGGGGGTTCGACTGGAATAAACACAACTTATAAGTATTGAGGTGTCCAGATGTGACCGAGACTGTGGCCGAGTGGTTAGCAAGAAGATTCTGGGTTCGGTTCCCAGGTGAGGCGGTCTGTGTCCTTTTTGGCTGGAGTTTGTATGTGGCCCCCGTTTGCATAGGTTTTTTGCAACAGTCCAAAAACATGCCGCCAGTTTAATCGTGGACACTGATTTGTCCTGTCGGTATTTCGCCACTAGGACCGATTTGTAGTGCCGGTATCTAGAGTAGAAACAAACACTGTTAAATAAATAATGCTGTTCACGATCGGCTGTGGCGCCCCCTACTGGGATCAGCTTTGAGCAGGGAAAGCTTTTATACGGTAGCAAGCAATTGGGGTCAATTCTAAGGTAAAACAGTCCAGGTTCTTTTCTGTCTGTGTTTCACTCACAGTCCAGAGACGTGCATGTAAATTAGAGATACAAAACATGATACACGGTCACGAATGTTACAAAATTGTAAGTAATGATGTTCAGATCCTTTAAATGTATTATAAAAGCCGATCGCCCAGCCTTACTACATTAATTATTTAAGAGAAGAGCAGCCGTGTGCTTTCTCCGGCGTGTCTGCATGTGCAATCTGCTTTTGTTCCGGTGATTTTTACACGTCTTGCCTGTTAATTCTTGTATTTTGTATTTCTGGACGGTACACACGTTACTCCTGTGTCCTGTGACCAAGTCTGGATCTTCAGCAGGCTTGAAGCGGTACGCCTTTTTAAGGCCGGTAGCATTTTAACCAGTTACTAACGTCGTTCTTATAAAACCGATGATGCAAATCTTGATTTTAGGCACAAAGAGATTTTCAGCAGGTCTCGGTACTTTGCTCAGCCGACGCCTACAGGCTGATCTCATAAGTGAGTTCTAATTCCATCTGTGGTGGACCCGTACTATCTTTCGTAACATTACTGAGACGCATAAGCCGCTAGATTTAGCAGCTGTCAATATCTGTATATATACTGTAAGAAGAAACGGGATACAGAAGGGCGTGGCTCGTGGGTGTGGACCTACTGCATGTTGCAAGAATTTAATACGATTTAGGAACAGACTCGGCTGTAGGAATAAATTAGGGGTGTAACAATACGTTCTACCCACAGTGCCATACGATTCACAATACCGGGTTTGAAAAACGACTCTTTCAACATAAAACTGCAACTTGAAGATGAAATGATTCGTTATTGAAAGATTTATTTCACTATTTCTTGTTAAGAAGTTTTTGTGGTAATCACAATCATCTCAAAAATGTCCTTTTAGTTTTGAGGAGATCACAAACGATAACGATATTCCTGTTTTGTGTTATTTTAATAATATAATTAATTTTATAGTGCTAGTGCCCCCTGCTGTTTAAAGTGAATCTCTGAAAATCGTTACATTCCTAAATTAAATGCTTAGAACTGTAGCCAGCAAACATTCCAAGTCCAACATTCAGGTCAGGAATTTTACACGTACCTGACCCTACGTCTGACTTTACATCTGACCCTACATCTGACCCTACACGTACCTGACACTACACCTGATCCTACACGTACCTGACCCTACTCCTGATCCTACATGTACCTGATCCTACTCCTGATCCTACACGTACCTGACCGTACACCTGACCCTACACGTACCTGACCCTACACGTACCTGACCCTACACGTACCTGACCCTACGTCTGACTTTACATCTGACACTACACCTGATCCTACACGTACCTGACCCTACATCTGACCCTACACGTACCTGACCCTACACGTACCTGAACCTACACCTGACTTTACATCTGACCCTACTCCTGATCCTACATGTACCTGACCCTACACGTACCTGACCCTACATCTGACACTACACCTGACCCTACACACACCTGACCCTACATCTGACACTACACCTGATCCTACATGTACCTGACCCTACATCTGACCCTACACGTACCTGAACCTACACCTGACCCTACACGTACCTGACCCTACATCTGACCCTACACGTACCTGAACCTACACCTGACCCTACACGTACCTGACCCTACACACACCTGACCCTACACGAACCTGATCCTACACCTAACCCTACACGTACCTGACACTACACCTACCTGATCCTAAACCTGATCTTACACCTGACCCTACACATATCTGACCCTATAACTGATCCTACACCTGCCCCTACATGTACCTGACCCTATACTTGATTCTCACCTGATGCTACACGTACCTGATCCTACACCTGACCCTACCACTGTTTTTACACGTGACCCTACATGTAACCTACAGACATGGATGGTCACTGTATTGTGACCTGATTCTTTCTTGTTTCTTGATTGAATTCACATTGTTGTTGTTGTTGATTATGTGATGTTGATTGTTGATTATGATGATGGTGGTGATGATGACTATCATGATGATGATGATGGTAGTTGATGATAGCATCGCACTTTACTGAAGTTTGTACCCGTGCATCATGTTGTCAGTAGCGATCCATCCCACTGTCTGTTACGTTTTTTTTTGCGTGATAACTTTGAACTCTTTAACTTTTACTATATAATGTTTACTTTGATCGTGGGCAGCGTTCAGCACAACATCGCCGTATCGTTGCTGAAGTTTATGACATCACCTGGGTTTGTTTTTGTCCAACAGCCCTCGGTTACAGTGGGATGAAGTTTACAGACATCGTCTTTAATGATACGAACCTTCTTCTGATATGTCGAATAAAACGCTGCTCTGCTGTGTGGGACCATGACTCCTAAAGCACAAGGCCATGTGGGCTTTTCTTTGTGGTTATATATAGAAGAGAATTTAAAAAAAGTAAAAATCGTTTTTATCAGTCACTGCCAAACAGACCCAAGAATCCCAACTGCTGCTGTTGCCTAGTTTAATCAACCGCCAACGTCATTATGAGCCCCAACCTGCCCCGGCTTCCTTCCTTACTTAGAGAATGTTACACAGCAGGATGTGGAAACAGATGGACAGAAATTCTGTCTCAACATCTGCTGGGTAAAAGACACCATGCAGGTCCAAATGAACTGGACATACCATGGTGAGAAGCAGACTAGAGTCTAAAAAAACAGTTTCACCTACTTCTGGACCCAAGTTCATCATTTTTTGGCTGTTTTGGGGGAGTAACAGTCACTGGATTGGATTCTGATCTCATCTTTGATTTGTGCAGATCGCTGACGCTTACAGTCTTACAACTGCGATCAAAATAATAATACAGAACAAGAATCTTTACATCACCGCATGATTTAAGGAACGTGTAGGTCTGATTGCTTTTTATAATAATGCATGTTAATGGATGAAGCGATTTCTTCCATATTATTTAGTCCATAATGGGATTGTCTTACTGCCGTGTGTCTTGTTTGGAGAAAGCCGGAAAGCTAATCGTATCAAATCTTATGTGGTTTTGAATGCCAGTAATAATGTTGTACAGAACACACACAGCTTTTCTTTACACAAGTGAGGCAGCTGTTTTAGGTATACATGTCCATTTGTGAGAAAACACACAACTACAGCGCAAATCAGTCCGAAGGAAACCGGAGTTCCTGGTGGAAATCCTCGTAAAGAATATACCCATAGGTGATCGAACCCAAGACTTTCTTGCTGTGAATCGAGCCGTTCTGCTAAAATATATAAACACCGACGTGTGTTCATATCTTTTTATTCCGTTTGAAAGGCCGTTATTGTTGAACCGGACACTCGACAGCTGCAGTGAGAAATTCCGAGGGGTTTAAATAGAATGAGCGGTTCACATCACAGCTGTTTTGTAGGGTTAAGCCAGAAGTGAGTATAATATTCACTAATACGTGCTTCAGAAGAGGAAAATGATTGCTGTACATGTTCGATTGGTCGGTAGTCTCTCTCACCTCTACTTTCGGAGGGGTCAGGAGCGCTGACGACTCCGGACCCGCGAGTATTAATGTGTGTGCATGTGTCCGTGACGTTCATTTAGCATGAGGATATAAAACGTTCTTGTGAATCGTGATAGCTGATGATCTGACGCTCGTGTAAATCAGACATTCTGTAGCACTTAGTGAACATGAAGAGAAGCGATGCAGAAATGAGACCGAACTAAAGCACACGCCAAAAACGGCACCTCCACACCCCAATATATATATAATATATATATATAGCAATTTCCTGCCAAAACTGTGAGAACTGTGCACACGATTTGTGTAACTACCTATCAAGCCGCTTTTATCCGTCTCCAATATTCTGTGGTTCAGTTTTAAAAGGTGCATTTGTTCATCTCTGTAAACAAGTTAACTGTTAATGTAACACATTCGGAAGGTTATTTGATCAGAACGAGTGTTTTTTCTTCTTCTTCCAGGACAGTTCCTGCGGTTGTGGAAGTGACAACGTTTAAAATAACGTTTAGGAAACTCTTTCTTTATAAGTTAAGAGGTCTTAGAGCTGCCAGTTTGATCAAACTCTCGGAATGTGATGTGCTTTCGTCATGTACGTTTTTCCTTATGACTTGCCGATTATTCTTAATGTTCTGTTTTTTTTTTAATAAATAAAAAAGACACGATACAATGTGATACCAAATCATGCAAGTTTTTTTTTATCTTTAGAATGCTATTTAAGAATAAAGATTTATGATTGTTTTGTTTGATTTGTGATGCTTTTTTGACACAAGCAGACGTCTGACTTGCCGTGAACAAAACCGGATCGTGTAATGTGTCTACAGATCGGGGTGTGACTTTCTGTGATCTTATCTTGTGCAGGTAAAAAGCTTCATTTGGTACCACATAATGGTGGCTCAACAGCAACAACCTAGCAGAAGTGAAGTTTGGCTTACTAGTCGTGTTCCCTAACCACTAGGTTACAGCTAGTCCCTGGATACTAGTCCTCCCACGATCGTCTAACTTCAACGGCAGTGTAGTAATGACGCTCTGACAACAGACTGAAGATCCAACAGCTTTATTACATCAGGCACTTCAGCGTGATCCCTCCCGAGCTCCGTCAAATCAAACCTACGAGCTCTCGCCTTACGAAAAGTAACGAGGGACCAAGAAGCAACTGATGACGTATGAAGTCTGAATCTCGCGCTGTGTTCATGCAACACACTTCACACTCACTCGTTCTATCCGCTACAGTTCACTATTCCATTAACACTAACAGAACCCTGTGTATTGTACCCGGCTTAGTGTCCTTGCAGTTACCCCCCCCATCCCCGAGTACCTGGCTACTCTCAACACTTCCTCCACACTTACATAAACCCATATACATACTTCGAATAAGTTATTGTAGCTTGTATGAAAATAAGCTCTCCCAGCCCCAGTAATCGCACTTTTTCCACACAGGTAAAGAAGAACTCCGTTTGTTTTAGCACGTCTCTCTCTAGTTCTCACAAAGTTCAAAAAGTTCTCCAGCCCCAACCCCCCCTCCCCCCCCCAAAAAAAAAGAAATATGTGAGAATGTTTTTTTTCCTTCAGTAAGAAAACCATCTTCATTGGCCTTCTCTGGGACCGATGTGCTTTGCTCTGGCTAATGCGTCATACTGTCTTTCTCGAGGTCATAACTCGAACGATGGAGCCCAGTCCTCCAACAGCAAAGGCCTGCCAAGAAGAAAAAATACGTCACACAGTCAAAGAGACAGTTATGAATCTGTCAAAACATCCGTCAATTCAGCCTCAGTGGTTTTTATTGATTTTCCTTATAACCTCACTCATTAGCATCAAGTCATTATGTACTAAGTAGACGACTGATGGTTGTAATCTAGATTGGGTCCTTGAGCTGAGACCCTTAACCCTGTCTGCTCCAGGGGGCGCTGTATCCTGCACCAGTTTCTTACGTACAAAGAACTAATTTCATGTACATTTGTATAGATCCATCTCCGAATCATCGTTTCAATTCAATTTTCCGACCACACAAGAAGTGTGAGGTGTTTACTGTAGATGTTAAACATCCGAACCATCGAAACGAACTTGTGGAACTGTGGGAAACCAGTGTGAGAGACGTTCACCTTTTCATGCCACTGCAGCAGGATGGCACTGCTGTTGTCGGAGGGTTTCTCGAAGCCTCTGTAGATGTACTTCATGAGCAGATCCACACCATTCGTGTCCAGGGATTTGACGGCAGGTTCGATGTCGCTGCTCCTGAACGACGTCAGCACCTTGAGCACGACGGCCTGGGTTCTCTCCTGAGATTACAGGCCCAACATTAAAGCCAGTCTGGACTTGTGCCACGTGTGTGCACGGGACTAACCGGCGGTAAACATGGTGCATGCTCGTACAGAAGAACTTTACCTTCATTGCTGGGTTCTTACTGTTTATTGGTGGGGTTTGTAATGCCACGTGGAACGCTGCCATCGTGTCTCCTGTGCATTACAGCTAGTTAAGGAAAAGTTCAGTGACCAACACATAAACTGCAACTTCCACTGCACATAGTTCCAGTTAAAGCTTTATTACACACCTTCTCTTTGTATAGGGTTCTTTATTGAATTCCTGTTCTACACACTTTTACGAGTGGATAAAAAAACACTATTAGACTGGTGTGTAATAATTAAATAATAATTAAAAAGTGAAATACAAATAGCACAACATTCTCCTACCACGTATCTCTCTATTTTACCCTTCAGTCGACTTCGACCCTGGGTTACTCTGTGGACCGCTACCGATCCCCAGAGTATCTC
>JAOUQU010428904.1:0-10312 GCA_028566735.1 Ammoglanis amapaensis | reverse complement strand
CCGAGATACTCTGGGGATCGGTAGCGGTCCACAGAGTAACCCAGGGTCGAAGTCGACTGAAGGGTAAAATAGATAGAGATAGATAGATAGATCACTCATCACCTGAGCTGAAGTGAAAGTTAAAAAGCAAAGCAAAGCTTAAGATTGACATGACACAGGTGTAATGTAAACATCTGGAAACCTCTGGAGATCCAGCCAGTCACGTGATGGATAATCTGGTCCAGTTTGAATGGTTTAAAATAGTTGGATTAGGGTGTGAAATGCAGGTAAACATTACCTCAGCAAGTTAAAATAGCTTCACATACTGTCTAAGCACACGGACACATTCATAACAAAACGAATGCCAATCAATAATAATAATAATAATAATAATAGTAGTAGTTGTTGTAATAGTTGTAGTAGTGCAAATTACACGACATAAAGCTAAACCATTTCAAACATAAAATGTAAACAAAACATATCTCGATTGTAACACAACGTCACTTAAAATAGCAACCCAAATAAACGATTAAGCATATTTAATTACCATTAAAGTTGTACAATCTTGATTTAAAATAAATATAAGTACAAAAGCATACCTAGCTCAGCAAGTATCAGTAGACAGTGCTAGTTAGCTAAATGCTAACCTCTTCTCAAGTTTCGTGTTGACACTTTGTTGTTGATTTAAGTATGAAAAAAACGAAGCGAATAAGTTGAATTAAAGTTGTTGTTTCGTATTCAATTCACGGCCAGTTATTACGAGACAAACCTATTGAAATTATTTTTTATTATTTAAAAAATAGCAGGTTTGCAGTTTTGCCAGCAAAAAATGTGGAAAGCCGTGCGTGTTAGAGAAAGACTGTGTGTAGTGAGGAAGTGAAAACAGGTTCGTTACCTCCCTTTACATGTCATAAACAAATAAAACTAAAGCTGGAATCTACTAGAAAGTCGAAACACACTTCCAACATTATAAGTCAAAATTCCATCATCAAAATGAGTAAAGTTTGACTTTAATACGGGAGTTCTTACAACATTAGAGTTGAATTTGCTCCTCTAGATGGCAGGAACAAGCTTCCATGATTTTATTCGTTCATTCATTTATGTGTGTTGTACTAAATCAACACAAACTTTATCATCATAATTTAGAACTGCTGTATAATGGAAGTAAAGAAAACGTAACTTTATGATCATTAAAATATGAATAACGAAATGTATGATTTATGACGTTTTCTTTCGAATCCTACTGGCCAACACATCAGTGACATGTTGTGTATATTTATACTGTAACATGTGTGTTACACTGTAACAAGCGTATAGTTACATTGTATAGTATATGTTCTGTTACACTGTAACATGTGTATAGTTACATTGTATAGTATATGTTCTGTTACACTATAACATGTATGTTCTGTTACACTGTAACATGTATGTTCTGTTACACTGTAACATGCATATAGTTACATTGTATAGTATATGTTCTGTTACACTATAACATGTTGTGTATAGTTACACTGTAACATGTATGTTCTGTTACACTGTAACATGTGTATAGTTACATTGTATAGTATATGTTCTTTTACACTGTAACATGTATTTATAGTTACACTGTGACATGTGTAATTACACTGTAACATGTAAGTATAGTTACACTGTAACAGATATGTTCTGTTAAACTGTAACATGTAAGTATCGTTACACTGTAACATGTATGCATAGTTACAATAGTGCAATGTGTGTGTTCTGTCACACTGTACCATGTATGTATAGTTACACCGTAACATGTCTCCCAGTTATAACATCACTCTTTTGTATGAAGAAGCACGTATTTGTTTCATGCTTCGATAGATCTCACCAAGGGTGGCACTGTAGCATTTTATTCCCAGCTAAAGAAATCTGGGGCTTTCTGTGTGGGGTTTGCATGTTCCCCTTATGTCTGCATGGGTTTCCATTGGGTATGCTGGTTTCCTTGTACAGTCCAAGTCAGGTTAATAGGAGATACCGAGGCTGTGTGTGTGTGTGTGTGTGTGTGTGTGTGTGTGTGTGTGT
The DNA here is from genome assembly GCA_028566735.1 of Ammoglanis amapaensis. NCBI lineage: Eukaryota > Metazoa > Chordata > Actinopteri > Siluriformes > Trichomycteridae > Ammoglanis > Ammoglanis amapaensis. Next base: position 8,287 of record JAOUQU010428904.1, on the reverse strand, counting down.
GTGTGTGTGTGTGTCTATACCCGGCAACGGACCGGCGACCTGTTCAGGTGTTTATTGTATTCTCGCAGTGTATTGTGTCCCACTGTGACACATTGACAACTTCTAATAAAAAAATGAATCATCATTTAGGTAGAACTAAATTATTTATTTGCAATAAATCAAGTCACGAATGATTAGAATTGGTGTTAACTTTAAAACATTGTAAAATGTGAATCGTTTATTAAGAGAACATAATTTATATCAAGATAGTCAAAAGTCATCCTGACTATTCATTAAGCTGTGCTGAAAAACACCAAAGGATGATTCTAAATGCAGCATGAGGTGAATTACAAACAAATGTATATAATGGCATTTATTTTTTTAATTTGAATCCGTAAATTGTAAATCATAAATCATAACATGTAAAGTCTAGAGCTTTGTAGTTATGGAGGTACTCGTCAATGGCGATGATTTTGCTGTCGATTCCACAGATGCCACAAAATTTCTCTGTCATTTTTTCACCAACAATTGCAGTTACACCCCTTGATACACTGTAGGACACGCTAAAGCCAGATTTATGTTCAAGTATGATCAAGTCTTCAGACTCCTGAATTGTAATTCCTTTGATTTGGTGAGGCAAATGAACAATTCTTCCATTAATCTGGAAAAAAAATAATGAGTTATAGTTATAGCTCTATAATGAAGTCCCTATATTGTCCAAAGTTTAAAAACAGCTAGTAGATGCTTGATCCAGGGTGCCCAGCCTACTGGTAACTAGCACAGAGGTCCAGCTGATTCCTTTGGGTTTCTCTATGTATGCCAATGTAACAATGATCTAAATATAGATGTACTTGGTTATCAACATTTCATAAAATTAATAATAGAAAAGAAATAGGACACCTACCCAGATGGTCTTTGTGCTCTTAATGGAAATGAAGGTCTCCTCAAAGAAGATATACACAGACATGACACTGCTGTAACTTCCAAAAGATTTTAACTCCACCACCACACGGAACCATTCGGCTACAAGGGCATTGTTACAAACTTTGACTAGCTCAAAGAATCCCGCAGATGAAATAATCCATTTGTCTCCACTGAAAAGTGTGAAAGAGCCTCCAGCCTGTAGCGAACACTGTTTCGGGTGGCATCCAAGAACACCATCCTTCAGTAGGCAGACTTCTCCATTCTTACATGACATTTTTTCATAGGTTACTTTACCGGAAGCATGGCATGTCATACGTTGTTGACATTTGTCTGTTATAACAACCTGGTTTATCTAAAGATATGAATATAGTAAGTAAAACGTTAGATTGTATAACATGATATGGATAATATAACTTGATTGGTATAGTAAGTTTACCAAGATTGATCAGTAACCTACTTCATAAGTGTGTCCGTTGACATGGCATCCACACTGATCTTCTTTAACACAGCTGCTTCCATTACTGAAGAATCCAGGCTCACACATACATCCTTCTACACAGGCTTGTTTTTGACATTTCATGACTTTACCGAGGCTTGGACAGGGTGTGTTGCAAGTCTTTGCACAGACTTCATACTTACTGTTAGCTGGACATTTTAATGCTGCAAACATAAAAGGTACAAACTCATCAAGAGTAGTGTTTTGTTAGGATTTAAAAAAAAAATATATATATATTTTTTAATTTAAAACAAGCATAAATGTAAAATGAAAATACTTACGACACAGTGTTGGCGTTCTCCAGTTCTTAACAGTGACCCCAAAGGCATGACAGTCACTCACATACGCAGTGATGCTGTGGCACAGCATGTGGGCATCTCCCTCCGACATGCAGACATCGAATACACAATCTCTGAAGTAAGAATCCGGGTCTATTACGTAATGACACGTAGCAAACGGACCAATGGGGTTTTTAATAATGCTGCAGTCTTTCTCATAAGCTTGTTTTTTGTCTGCAGGACACTTCGGACACTTGTCACCGCTGCAGCCGTCGCCACATACGACTCCAGGAACGGCCAGCTTCCAAGCGGCTCCAAAAGCTGCGATCTCTCTGGATTCTTTCCCATCTGGTAAGAGGAATTCATCGTTTCTGTTGCCGTTGTAGTTTCCACACAGTCCACAGGTCTTTCCGTAGTAGGTGTAAGGAACCGTGATGATGACATCATACATCATGTTATAAGAGACCCGTAGACCAAAGTTTGTAATGATTACATTTTGATAGCCCTCCCGCTGGACCGTGACCTCCCCTTCATTAAGGCTGACGGGAATATTGGTTAAGATACCATTAACCTGAAACAAAGTAAGAATCAATCATCATTTGAATTCAATAATATGACCTATGACCAGTAATGTAATTAACATGCAAAGAAAGAACAATGGTAGACTAGCGACAGAGTGTTCACAGTTCATTTATTGATGTGCATGCTGTACAATACTTACCATAACCTTATTTATCAGATTTCTTCTTAATACTATGATAAAGTCGTAAACCTCCACAATAACCACTTTTGCGAATGAGACGACTGGATTAGGCTGATTTTCATACCACCCTTCATTCTCCACTACAACCGTGAACGGTGTCAGGCCTGTTCCCTCCAGGTTACAGCCCTGAGCTACAGTGTACGTACAGGTTCCCATGAAGTTGTAGGTGACGTTATCGAACGTCTTGTAGTGAGGGTCTCCACGGATACTGCAGGTACCATACGGGGCCGAATGACATCCAAGACTTCCCTTCTCTTTGTTGCACGCAGTTCCGACCGGACAATATGCAGTCACACATTTGACTTGACCATTGGCTGGATCGCAGGTGCATTTTCGTGTGCAAGTGTCATCGGCCCAGATGGATTCTCCGGCCTGTAGATAACGTTCATCAGCCCCGTTTTTGTACACACAACCACACTGGGTTTTGGGAACGCATTTGTTTCCGCTCCATAGGTAACCTTCGTCACAGACGCAGCCCTCCACGCAGTTGGTTTTGCATTCGGGAGGTGGAGTGCGATTCTCACAGGTAGCGGGACAGGCACATGCTTCAAAGTGGCTGTACATAGGACATTTTGGATGAGCTTTATAAGAAAAATAAAGGATTACAGATGAGTAATAGAGCAACACTGACGAAATGTGTAAGACATTTGTATAGCTATGTATTATACAAGAGAGCTTTCAAATATTTACACATTTACTAATAACAACAGATAAAATAGAAACTATAAAAACTATGCCAAATTAATAATACAGCAGGGCACCTAACAGATTCTTTAAACTAAAACCAGCCATAGCTTAGGGCTCAGATTTCAGCGCTTTAGTTCAAACATCACCGTTTAGGCTCTTGTGCAAGGCCTTTAAATTTCAATTGCTCAAACTTTATACTGTAATTGTAAGGATTTTGGATAAAAGCATCTTACAATATTGATGTATTATTAAAGGTGGTATGGTGGCTAAACATGGGGTACTGTCACGTCACAGCAAAAAGGTCCTAGGCACAATCTCAAGGAAGGTGGTAAGGTACGTTGGATTTCCTCCAGAAGCTCTGGTTTCCTCCCCAAATCCAAAAACATGCACTGAATTTAACTGAAAAGACGTAACTGTCCAATAAGTTACTAGCCACTCGGCTGCATAAACCAGGTCATTATAATGTGACTCTCAAGCCCAGATAAATTAGCCTCTGTGCCACCCATATTAATTGAATAAGTGCACTATTATAAGCTCCCAGATACACTGATTACTACCGGCCCATGTTTCCAACCAAAATATGCATGAATATCACAAATAATTATCTGTAAATATAACAATAAGAGCTCTGCAATTTAGATATTCTGATCATTTATATCAAGTAAACACTGATACTCACGACATTTGAGTAACTGTCTCCATTCCAAAACATGTATGCCAGCTTCCTTGCAAGCAACAGTATAAATCTCTGCAGTGTTGCATAAGAATCGTCTTACATCTTTGCCAGAACAGTAGTCATATTTGCAGATGTCATAAAAGACTTTGGGATCGATTACACTGCTGCATTTCTTGAACGAATCTTTTGTTAAGAATGTAACAGCACTGCAGCTAATTTTTGCATTCATGCGAGTATACCATGAGGCATCTTGACAGCCCCGGCACCGCCCTAGACACCCGTCACGACAGTAAGCATCACCGGGTACATTTGGAACCCTCCAGCTTTTTCCAAGCTCTGGAATACTACCTACATTACAGTCACCGGGAGTGGTCAGGTCATCATTTTTCTTCCCATTGAAGTTTCCACACAGGCCGCACATTCGTCCCTTGAAACTGTCTGAAACAGTCACAACCAGATACTGGTCCCAGTCATACAGCACCGACAGACCAAAATCGGTCTCCACTGTGGCATAAAGACTGTTGGCCATGAGTTTAACACGACCGTTGTTTAACGAGATGGGAAAGTTCCATGCTAAATCATTAACCTGAAACAAGAAGGTATAAAAAGTGAACAAGAAATTCTTATAAACATGTTGACAGAAATTTGTACATATATTCGACCTAGATTGATCAAGAAAGAGAGTAATGGAGGAATGTGTCAGATAACCTGCTCTACACAAACACCTGACCTAAACTCAGCTGAGATGATTTGGGATACGCTGGACCACAAAGTGAAGGGAAAGCAGTCAAGAGATCAGCACTTCTGCAAATAATTCCATACCCCTCCATAATCCCTATACATGTCTTCAGTATTAATCTACAAAGTTGAAGATAAAATCATCTAGAAAAACATTGAATAAGAAGATGTGCATCCAAGCCGTTGACTGGTACCATACAGCTGGGATATATTTTAAAACTCTACAACAGAAAAACTACATCACTGTATCGTTTCCATTAATATAAATGAATTCACATACCATTACAACACCATACTGGAAGCGCCGGAGGGTGATTGTATTGCCATACACTGAAACTGTGACTGCAGAAACGACTGTATTTTGTGTGTTTCCATAGCGTTCATTTTTGCTGTTGATCTCAAAATCTGGGTGTTTATCATCAGGATGGCAGTTCTTGGCAAGGATGTAGGTGCAGTTGCCCATGAAGTTGTAGTATTGTCCATCAAACGTGCGGTAATGTGGATCACCAATTACCAAACACGTTCCCCTTTGACCGGGGAGCGATCTTTTATCAAGTTCATTTGTTCTACCTGGAGAAACTAGAGAACGAATATTTTAAGTTTCAGTATCATATTTACATTTCAAATTAAAAGGTGTGTTTAATTTAGATGGAAACAAATTCTTAATAGACTTACCAAGGAATAATAGGAAAGAACTGGTGAAGAGAAGTGTCTTCATCTTTAAGCCTGTTACAATGATTTCCAATTATTTTCCTTGTAAAAATTAAATTGAGAACCAAATAGAATACTCAGATTAAAACAACGACCCAAATGTAAATGAAATTCTGTTTTAAAATGTAATATTTATTAAGCTAGCTATTTTCTTATGTACGTACCTGATGAGTGTCTTTTCTAACAGGCTTCTCGACTTTAAGCTCACCAGCTTATATTGTTTTGGATGCCCAAATCAGCAGCCAATCAAAATCAAAATCACACTGATGTGAACCTTTGGCAGCTTGCATGTTTTAATGACTAAGTTAATGTTCTGATAAAGATTTTCTCAAAAGCACCAGACATATTTGGGTGTGGTTCTGTATAAAACTAGTCATGCACACTGAGGTTTTTTCCCCACCTAAACCTTGATCTAATCTACAATCTGTATTATTTTAAATGCATAAGTAAAATCAGTAGAAGTTGGGACATTGTAGAGAAAGCAGAAATAAATACAAATGTAGTGTTTCTTACATTTACTTTGATTTTTATTTGATTGCAGACCTTTGATCTGAAATATTACATGTCAAGTCGTGTCTGGTCTAACGCATTTGATTTCTTGATAATAAGAATATAAAATGAATAAATGATGATTCCAAAACAGGTGATTGTAATCACGATTTTATAACAGCAGCATGAAAAGGAACACCGGTGCTCTTCAAGAACCATTCAACAATAGCGTTGGTAAACTTTTGTCAAGCACTACAATGAACAGTGACAAACACCAAAGTTACTTAAAATTTTACTTTGGGAGAAGACGATGCCTTATGATAACCAAGTCCAGAAGTAGCATTGATGTTTGGGGCATCTAGGTAACTATGATGGACCAACACACAGTGGAAACATATTGCAGTCAAATAAATCAGCAACAAGAGTCTAAAGTGTTTGTCATCACCTGTCCAGAATCACGCCTTTGGCAAAGATCATTTACACTTATGTGATGTCCATATTAATGAACTGTACAAGATTCTAAAGCTGCCTTCATGATGTCGTCTTTTCCATTAACAAAACCAGATGCTGCACGCATTACAATGATATTGCTGCAAACCCCGGAGTACGGCTACTGGACTGGACTGTCTGCTGTCTCCAGTTCTTAAACTGAAATTTTAAACATAAAAAGACCAATCACACCTCCATATTGGTAAACATTTTAAGACATGGTTCCATAGAATTGACGGAAGCAACCGATTGAATAACCAATAATCTCTTTACAAAATGGTTTTAATCTTAATCTGGCACTGCTGTTGGTTCTGATTCTGTTTGGTGGAGATCGGGTTTGGCTAATGTTTTCTTTTTAGATTGTGTCTGACAAAGTGCAGTTTAATTGTATTTTTCATTATTATATAAATAAGTTAAAATATTTCATATGTAAATATTTCAATCAGACATTGTACAATGTAACACCACACACACTTACACCCTTCAATATGTACAGTTACTGTGTATCTGATTAGCGAAGCTTTGAAACCCAGCCTAGAAACGATCAGCAGTTGCCACCCTTATTGTGTTGCAACGTATAACACCTTAGGTCAATAACATCTGCTTTGTTTAGAAAGAAAGTGTAGAGAAATTAGACAATTGTATAGTGTGAGTTTCTGTATTACTCATAAAAAGCAACAACGATAAAATATTAATGAGTAGTGCATTTCTTAACTTAAGCATTTTATATCCAAGGACTGATATTTATAACAATATTAATAACAATAGAATATAATTCTAACCCATAACACCTTGCCCAAGCATAACATTACGATCACAACCAGGTGAAGAGGATAACTGATCATGTTCATCATGACTGTTAGTGGGTGAGATATATTAAGCAGTATGTGACCATTTGATCCTCAAAGGACCTGAATGAGCTTGACGATGGCCAATTTGTGGTGGTTAGCTGACTGGGTGAGATGTTTCTAATCTGCAGTGGTCGGTATCTATCAAAAGTGACCCCTGTGGTAGTCAGGGGTAGCCAAGCTAAGCTCATTGATGAACATAGGTAGCGAAGACTGGCCCTTGTGGTACAATTCAACAGACGAGCCTGTAGCTGCTGAAGAAGTTAAGCCATTCAGTTTTACACTTTTTGTAGATTATATTATCTAGGAAGAATTAACCAAACCAAAAGCTTACACTAAGTACTCGCTTTCTTAACAGAACTGTTTTTAAAAAAAAAAAAAAAAAAAAGCATAGTTTTGTTTTTAATTATGCAAAATATTTTTTTCTGTTGTTTGGATTGCACACTTGTTCAACCAAAATAAAAAACATAGAACGTTAAATGGATGACAAGTCCTTTTTACACCAAGATCATTTGCACACCAGGATTGATGTTGAAGGACCTGCATATAATGTCGTAATTTAAGATACAAGAGTTCTTCCAATTTTGACATATTAGATGCATGGTTTCTAAAATTATAGGCTCACCAAAGGTGGCAAAGTAGCAAAAATTCTAATCATTAATACCTAAGGCCAAGCCAGTGTTTTCCAGACAAAAAAATTAAAAGGAATCTTTAACCCAGCTCACTTGTTCATAAGAGACTGAAGGGTTTATATTTTAGAAATGACTTCAGGTCAAGACTGTTCCCAAAACATTACTCGTGCTAAGCGTTCCTGTAACTTATAGTTTTCCTTGCCATCGTCACCCTTCTTTTTTAAATTGGTACTGGGTAACATTTCTATGAGACAACATGCATTTTTAAATGCACTATGTAAATAAATTCTCAACTTAAACAATTTAAGTACGTTTTTGATCCCAGATTATATCGCTTCGGAAAAACGATGATTGGCTTCACCTTTCGAATGAAGAACGTGTTAGTCTAATCCGTCTAGTGTTGGACCATTTCTAGTGCTGGACAGAGTTTCAATGAGTGTATGGGGCAATTGACCTTCCAAATTAAGAGAACAAATGGATTAAAATTGGAAAAATATTTTTTGCATGTTTGGAGTGACAGTAAAAATGCCTTTATTTAAAAAATCATTACAAAGAGACAGTAACAGTGGTTATATAT
>JAOUQU010428887.1:0-10313 GCA_028566735.1 Ammoglanis amapaensis | reverse complement strand
ACGACTGTCTGACACCGAACTGTCTCGAGTCGTTTTCACTGAAATAAACATTCAGAAACGGTGAACTCTTCCAGGCCTCTGTTCTCAGTGGCGATATGCAGATTGTGCAAACACACACACACACACACACACACACATCTCCCTGTTCTGCGTAACGGGAATGAGCTCTGGGGGTGAACATTTTTTGAAGATGATGTGAAAAGCTGGAGTCCTCTTGGGGGCTTTAATGATGTCTCTGCCCTGGCTTTTAGTCTGTATCTATGCTGTGAGACATGATGGAACACAGAGGCTTGAAAAAAAGCAAAAAAAAAACAAGAGCACCAGGAGTTTACGGGGCGGGATGATGGATTGAGCATAGACGAACAACAAAGACGAGACAAACAACCAAGACGATCTGGAAGATCTGCTTAAAGAAGCAGTCAGACACAAGGACGTTTACCTGACAGTGACAGGTACTGATATGGTTCCGCTAATATTTTAGCCTCAAAGCGTCTCCAGAAATGCAACTCTTGGGGCGTTCTGGTTCGTATATATTAAACATCTGTGTATATTAAACGTGGTCCATGGAAAGAACAGTGGTAAACCAGTGACTGACAGGAGGCGACAAAGTGCAGCACGATTAAAGGGCTGTTATGACAACAAACAGAGACCACAGATGGAAGGAGAACTCAAATATAGTTCTTGAATAAACAGTATTATTACTTTAGGACTTGTAACTTAAGTAAAGTCTAAAAAACTATAACTCAGATAAAAAAAAACATCAGTTACAATTACAGTAACACAGCTGAATGTTATTCAATACTTAAAAAGGTGTCATAATGTCATGCTTGGTTGGTGTCAATGTCAAATTCTTGTCCCAATTTAATGTAAAACTTTTAACGCACCAGCCCACTCCAGCTAATCATTTAAAATCAGAAAATATATTTCTTTATGGTTTCTTGTCGACCGCTGATGAAGAATCTATTCTGAGACGTGACTGGAAACACCTGTTGTGTAAAACGGAAAGACGCGAAACGGAATTGGAATCGGATCTTACACTCACCTTCGTGGCTCGTCTCGAGCTCCAGCTCTCCTCCGTAATTGCCGTAGCTGCCGTCGGTACGAGCGCGAATTCTAAACACGTAAACGGTGCCTGGCTTCAGCCCCTCCACTGTCATAATGTTGGATTTGGTCTTTAACACAGTGTAGTTTTGGTCCCGTTGATTCTACAGAGAAATAATGATACAAACATCAAGCAAAACATCATGACCACCTTTTTAATTTAGTGTTACTGCATCTCCTGACACGTTTGAATCGGAACCGGCTTTACTGACTTGGGCGAGCTGACCTACAGGTGGGTCTGGACCATACCGGACGGGCTTCCTTACACCGTGTCTTATACATGCTGACCACATGCAGACCGGAAGCAGCCCTAAAAGGGTATTCGCACGGCTGCTTAATCATCCCGAAAGGCAACCACTGCCAAAGTCCGCATTAATATCAGCAAGCGAATATCCACTGATCTTTATTAGCTTCACCCCGAGTGATGGCGATGTCTTATTAAAGCAGAAATCTCTCCCGTTCCGGAGCGACCACACCCAAACAGTGAAAAATGGACGACTTGGCGAGCGCTAAGTCCAAGCCGGCGTGGGCTGAGTGCCCAAGATCAAACAGAGGAGCGGCTGCCAAGTCTGCCCATCTGTGATCGTCATCTCAAAGCCATATAGCCTATAATCACCTGCATAAATCATGATAATCATCCCACTTCTCTGTAGAAGCTCCTGCTGGGGACGCCAGAACTCCGAACCACCTGTGCACATCTTGCTGGTTTAAACTTCTGATAGAATTTAGCATGAGCGGGAAAAATGACACCCTGATATTACAGAAACATGTACAGTTGGAGTGCTGGCTCGTACCTGGGACTAATGAAATGGGGGCTGTGTTGGAAAACGTAGTGAGCGGACTTGCTGCTACCTGTGTTAGCACGCTAGTGAAATGCAGTGTCATGTCTAAACCGTCTTATACTGTAAACATTGAAACAGAAGCGACGACTTCATAAAACTCGCACTCGTTATGTAGCCGTCGACTTAGGCATGGAGGCAGCGCCCTACAATTTGGAACACAGCCCTTATAAAAACCTCAAGTTTGCCTTTAATCTAAACTCCACTACAGTCAGTCCTGTCTGTATGAAAATGTCCGACTGGCCGGTAGAACTGCTGGGGAGTCACAATCTGCTGCTTTAAAAACCGGACTCGTCATCGGAAGGTTGCCGAAGGTTCTCGATCCCGAGAGTCGGCAGGTCATGACTGAAGTGCCTTTGAGCAAAGTGCCAAAGCCTTAACTGCTCAGGTGACAGGGCTACGGTTACCTGGCTTCTCACTGCTGCCCCCTAGTGTGTGTTTACTAGAGTGTGTAAATGTGTGTATCACTGCACGGAGGATTCATTAATAAGCATGTGTTTGTAACAGTTTTACATTTCTAAATCCAGGTTCTTCATAGTTTAGGAAGTTTAATTTAATTCTGTGGTACCCGACACACCAGACGAGACGAGAGACTTTAATACGATTTAGACGTTAGACCCGACCGAAGATAAAACTGACTCTTATCTGACTACATGAAACTTAACTGAATTACTAGAGTCAAAACTGAAGCTTATCGAAATCATTAAACTCAAATTTAATTTTCTCTCGAACAGAGTTTAACAAAACTAAACTGAACGGAATAACTGTAGATTAAATTACACTTAGTCAGACGATATTAAACAGAGACTAAATCGCTTAAGACTGAATTAAACGACTCGGCACTGAATGGCTAAATTAAGAAGCACTATTGAAAAAAGTCTATTTTCTTTTATCTAATCTGATGTAAAATGACATTATTCTCAATTCTGAATCAAACATTAACGATTTTAAATAATAAAAAATATATAAATGAAACAAATGTTTAGTTAAAACTTCCACATCTTGTGGTTAATGACTTGTAGAGCAAAATCATTAGCACTAAGTTAGTTTTGGGTACAATGTCGACAGCAGTCGTGACACTACGCGATTACCTGCCTGTACTGATAAGTCAGTAGCTCCCCCGGTGGCTCAAACCGGGTTTACACGGGGCCCATTGAGTCAGAAGGTCAGACAGAGTGACTAACCTTCTCATAATAGGTGACTTCGTATTCCAGGACGGCCCCTTCGACCGGCTCCGGACCCTGCCAAGCCAGTGTGATGCTGTCTCTGCTCCTCCTCTCCTTCACGATCACGCTCACTGTGAAAGAGACGGAAAGTAACGAGAAGCAAATGAGTGATGAGGGGGATGCGACGTTAGATGAATCGAGATTGATCTGCGTCATAACGTAAGAAAATTAATTGTGGTTCTAATTAAAGCAAGAAGGACTGGAGGAGGGAGGAAAGGATGGCGGGAGGTATTGGAGCTGATCAATTATGCATTGTGTAGTAAGTAATGGTGCAGGGACCTCAAAACCCTGAACAGCCCAGGGTACGACGAACGATGTCGGTGACGTTATGTATTTTATTAGATTTGCCGATTTAGAATTTTTACCTTCAGATTCACTTTATATACTTATTTAATTCTATAAACTAGGATGTATTTCATTTATTTCAGAATTAATAAAGTACGTATCTACTATCTACAATCTATAATCTGTCGTGAATATAAACAAAATCATTTGACGCAAAAAATAACAACAAACGAGCAAACATTTGTTCCTTCATGGGACCTGCTCGATACTGACCCCTGCAGTTTCGGAGTTCCTTTTATCCCAGTTCTCTAACCATCCCAAACTTGCTCTACCACTCAAACTGCCCATCTAAGCTCAACTTTGAGGTTAAAACGTTCACTTGCTGTGTGATATATCCCCCAAAAGAACAGGTGGCATGATGACGGTATTTCGTAGTGGGTATACAGATGAAGTGTAGTCTTTGTAGCGCCTCTGTGTTAAAGTGACACCGAGTCGAGTAAAAACAGACGCTGCCGCGTGTACACACACTCGTGTAAAGAGTGTCGTGTAAACATTTTAGGCTACACAAAGGAGCTCGTGCCATTCGGGCCTGTCTCGTCTGCATCCCGCTGCCTCGTCGCCATGGTAACGCCATCCTTGGGCTCTTATTAGCGTGAGCGCTTGATGATTCGAGTGTCTTGCTCGGGTCCACTCGCCGAGCCCTCGTCACTCTCTCGCTCTGGTTCCCTCGGCGCTCCCAAAAAGTGAGTGGGTGTGGGGTTCGAGGTCGTCTGAGAGTTAAGACGAGTGACCGGAACATGGGATTAGGCACAGAGCTTTTTTAAAAATATATATAGAAGTGGCGACGCAATCAGAGAGCGAGCAAAGAATTACTTGATACTTGAAAGCAGAATACACACAGCGCTACACTCGACACGTTCCCACTTCATATGACTGATTATCACCAGTCGACTATTTTCTCGATTACTCCCGGGCATTAAAAATAACAGCATTATTTGTTTGTACCAAGAAATCAAACGAATTATTGTTTCTATAATTATAATGTCATTCCCGTTACTGACAGGCGGCGCGGTGGCTGAGTGGTTATCGCACGGTCGCCTCACAGCAAGAAGTCCCGGGTTCGATCCCCGTGTCGGACTAGGGACTTTCTGTGCGGAGTTTGTATGTTCTCCCCGTGTCAGCGTGGGTTTCCTCCGGGTACTCCGGTTTTCTCCCACAGTCCAAAAACATGCACTAGGTCGATCGGAAATGCGAAATTGTCCAGTAGTCTCACGAGTTCCCACCACTTACCACTTGGTGGTTGTCGTCAGGAAGGGCATCCGGACGGAAAACTCTGCTCCGAACATTAACGTCCGACCCCAGGAACTGGGAACAACGGACGATAAACGAATAGCTTGAGAGAGATTCCCGTTACTGACAATATGACAATAAGATGTGTTGGAGGAACAGTGACTTAATGCTTCAGCACAGTCACTTCACAACAAGAGGTCCCGGGTTTGAATCCTGGGTCAGCCCAGGGGCTTTCTGTGTGGGCTTTTTGCATGTTCTCCAAGTGTCCATGTACCAGGTTTAAACACCAGGTTTACACCAGGTTCTGGTTTCCTCCCACAGCCCAAAAACGTGATTATCGGTTCATAAAACACGAATACTAGCTTGAATCGAATGAATCTAATCCTGAATCGATTCATGGTAAATCATTACATCTACATTCCTAATAACATCTTTTTAAATTTACCTTAAAAAATAAATAAGTGTACGTTTTGGGATGTTAGTTGTTAGTATTTGGTGTATTTAACCTTCATATGTGTGTGTGTGAAAGCAGACGAGGTTTTTCCAAACTTGCAGAGATTAAAATGAGCCACATCTGTATCCCTGACTGACCGGTCTGGCTGGTGGTGATGTTGACGGTCACTCCAGGCCGAGGGCTCGGACTGAGCTCGGAGACGCCGTTCGCCGCCTCGATGCTGAACGTGTAGTTGGTCCGAGGCTGCAGCTCGGTGATCTGAACCCTGGGGTGTTGCAGGCCGAACTGCCGCGGGTTGAAGTGAGCGCTGCCGCCGCAGGGCACGCACCTCTCGCCCGCCTCTCTCGCCGCCCCCGAGCATTTCTTGCAGTGGACGCTGTAGGTGACGTCGCCTCGGCCGCCGATGTCCTGTGGCGGGCTCCACTCCAAAGTGACGGCCGTCTCGTTCACTGTGGAAATGGGGTTGTCGGGTGCAGACGGAGGCCCTGATGTAAACATAGACGAACAGAACTGTAATAACAGTCAGATATTAGCGTCATCCATCACTGTAACGTGTCAAACAGGACCGCAGATTATTATTTAACTCATATAGTCAGGTAAAACATTTACACACATGGAGAATGTGCCAATTTCAACACTGACATGAACTGAAGTAAGGAACGCGAGCTACAGGAACTCCTGAGACACCAACGGCGTTTATTATATTATATAGAGAATTTGTAATCTGATGATCATTTTTTTATTGTATCAGGTTGCTATAGCGACTCATGATCTGCAATATTGATCTGGCACACAACCCTCCCTATTAATCTGGGCTACAATGCACTGGTTGTGGCCAGATACTTATTCAACAATTGTTTACCGAAAACATTCCCTTCTATGGGTGTAATTGTTAAAACATCTGGATGAATGATCAAACTAATCTTCGTATCATGTTATGTTGAAGTTTCTGAACATCAGAATGACAGGACAGTGTTAGATGAACGTTCTTACTTGTGCAGGGCATGGAGCGGGGGTCGCTCTCCGCTCGGTAGAACCCTCTCTCGCACACACACTCGGATGCCCGGTCCTGATGAGAGTAGCTGTGCGGGGGACATTTCACACAGTACGCGTCCATGGCCGAGGCTTTGTAAGAGCCCGGCCGACAGGCTGCGGATCACAAGATGCATACATGAGATGAGGGTAGAGAAAAGACGCCGCACACCCACAATTCACTGCTTCAGCCTTGATACGGCGAAGATTGATTCATATTAAATGATTCACTGATTCAAATTCCAAGTGAACTGATTCTTTGTTACTCATTACATCCCCAATCCTGATAAAACGCTCGATGAATATATCATTAGTAAAGCCGTCCGTTTTGTGTGTGTGTGTGTGTGTGTGTGTGTTAAACCACGCCAGACTCTTATATTACCAGGACCCTTCCTTTTTTGCGAGCACGTCTCAGATATGTCACTTCTCATCAGGCACATGAGCTTGTACACCAGTGGAAATGGGGCGCCAGCATTCGGGTCACGTTGGCGCCGCTCCACATCAGTTAAGATCTCGTGTTTAATAACGCGACATCATTCCAGAACCTGGACTCCACGAGAATCTTTATTGTTATTATTATTTATATTGCGATATCTATAGTCAAGAAGCTACAGTTGTAATATTTTTAAAAGAACGAGCAGGTCTTCCTTTTTTTATACATTCATTAGCCGTAACTTTTTGACCACTGACAGGTGAAATAATACGTAAACGGCACAATACTTGGAGTACAGTGGACGTGTGTAAGCGCACGGTTTGAGACACAGCTCAGGTCTGTGTAAAACCGGGATGAGAAACGGGTTTAGCTTGCACTTTATTAGCCAGTGTAGCTGTACACGTGGTGGAAGTGTGGGGTAATGAGTGAGAAAAGAGATCGAGTTCTGCGTGTGTGTGTGAGTGTGTGTGTGTGTGTTGTGGTTTTTCCTCGCTTCTCCCTGCCAAGACTGACAGAGAGCTTCGAAATCCATGTTTCTCGTGGAAGCGCTCCAGGTTCATGCTGAAACCAGCATCACTTCTGGAACCAAGTAGGAAACCCAAACAATGATATATAATCAGGATCTGGTAAAATCGTTTTGGCTCCGGGCCGAATGCGGAAAGATTCCTGCGTCCGTCTGTGGAATCTCACAGAATCAAAATTAAAAAAACATGATCTTTCGAAAGAAAGGTTGTTGGATTGTTTCAGGTTCGATAACATTTCGGGTTACAATAAAGATATAAACAAGTCACATGACGTCAAACCAAACAGACCGATAACAGGTCGTCTTGTCGTAACGTCATGTTCAATGCTGGGCCGTATCCAGGACAGGAAACGGTCATGGTGTGTGTGTGTGTGTGTGTGTCTGTGTGTGTCTGTGTGTGTGTGTGTGTGTGTGCACGATGGCTTAATGGTTAGCAAGGAGTCCAGGGTTCGATTCCCTGGTAGCCTTTCTATATGTATTTTGCATGCATGTTCTCTCCGTGTCTGCATGGGGGTTTCCTCCGGGTGCTCCGGTTTCCTGCCACCGTCCAAAAGCGAGCAGGTAAGACAAACTGAACCTATCATATCGTCCTATGACTGTGTTTCGATGTGACTTTTGTGTTAAATGAATGTCACCTATAAGTATAAAACACGACCCTAAAGCGGAATAAATAAGTGTGTGTGTATGTATGTGTGTGTGTGTGTGTGTGTGTGTGTATGTGTGTGTGTGTGAGAGAGAGTTTAGGAAGGGAAGAAAGAGAATAAAGAACTGCTAAGCTAAGCTGGAGTAATGCCGGCTCGGTGGGGATGAAAGGCTGAAGCTTTAATTCTCATGCCCGCCGCATCTTCTCGCCCATAATAAATGAAGAAGATCAATAGACATCAACCTGCCACCTCGACAGCTACTCAGCAGAGAAGAAGCTTCCATCACCAGGCTGAGAGACGCAGACGCCGAATGAAGGGAACCTTTCGAAGGCATCGGGTCGTTTGATGCGATGGCGACACAAAAGCCTCAGTAAACAGTTTGATGGGAGATTAAAAGGCTTCGAGACCTCGTCGCTGAGGTTCTATTATCTGCCGGGTATTTTGTGAGACCTGCTCTGATGTGAGACACCGGCGCTGATGCTTTTAGTGATTTACGCGCTTCGGGTTAACGTCGGTGCCTAATGCGTGGCGAACAGGAGCAGAGCCGAGGGTTGGAGAGGTTGCAGAATGGATGACCCGCGGGATCCTTCCCTTTACCAAAGCGTGTCACGTTTTGCAACGTGTCACCATAGCGACGTCATTTAAAGATCATATGGTTGTGAATCGTGATGCGTCCTTAGCCGTTGGTACAGTTGCCTCACAGCAAGAAGTCCCGGGTTTGATTCCCAGCTAAGGCCATGCGCCCTCCCCGAGCATTCTGGGTACTCCGTTTTTCTCCCACAGTCTCCCAAGACATGCAATCATGTCCATTAGAGATATTGAAATTGTCCTGTGTGGGCGTGTGTGTGCTTGTCTCTACAATCTGCAACAGACTGACACCCTGTTCGGGTGTCTATTCGGGTGTTTATTCGCCCAGTGTGCGTCCCACCGTGACCCTAAATAGGATTAAGTTCTGGTAAAACTACACGATGTCTGTTTGGATTTACTACGGGTACTCTGTTTTCCTCCCACAATCCAAGACACGATTCTAAATAACAATAACAACTGATTTAAAATGTTGGATCGTAAACATTAAAGCACCACCATGTACAGAGAGTGAATGCTTTATTTACGTATACGTGCACGCCATTATTTTTAAGGCTATAGTGCTCCCCCTTGTGGTCCGTATCGCTACCTTATCGGAAATGCTCCTACACACACACACACACGCTCTGTCACGAATATTAATAAGCGTATTACAAGACCGAATTATGATTCTATATCTAAAATAACATTTTAATACTTCCGAAATTGGTGCAAAATAAAATGAAAGCCAGTTCCGTATTATTATTTTATTATTTATCATTATTATTAGCTTTTTAGACTGGAACTGATCGTGTTATGATTTCTAAAGCTTGGAAATCTGGACCATGGATTGAAAGAAGCCTAATAAAATTAGCGAGAAGCTAATACAATAATATCACACACGCTGACTGGTTTATTACGTTATGCGTTACGTATCCTACGTGTCTATGTGAATGAAATTGGCAATATCTCAAGCTCTCCTAACCCTCCAGGTATCGGTGGAAGGATGAAAAGTGTAATCAGCGCGTAGCTTCCCTCAGGAATTCTTTTTTTCTGTTTGCTGTGGTTTAAGAACGCCGCACGGATTTAGTTAGGAAATGGAAATGAAATGTGTGTGCATTAGTCAGGACTTCCATCCGAAATCTATACAATTTCTGCTCTGTACAGGCCGAGTTTCCGATTCCGAAGCGCCAGAGAGATGAATTCAGGTATTTCACACATGTGGACGTGATTTCCCGTGTTAACTGATGGAGACGAAATGACCCGCTGACCTCTGCCTTTCCAAAGCGGAGTTACACATTAGCAAAGCTCAATCTCACCTTGGAGATATTCTGGTAATAGGAGCAGGATTGATCGTGGCGTCCATGTGCCGAAAGACTTTTTTCACGGCATTTTCACTTGCCATTAGGAACAGAGGCGCAGATTGTTAGTGGTGAAAATAAACTTTGTACACACGTTCACACAACTCGTACTACATCTTTACAAATGTGACACTGCACTTCTCGACAGGATTAATTAGCACTATGGTCGGTCCGGTCTCCCAGACAACGTTTTGTCACAAAAACCAACCTGAAAGTGTTTCTCTAAGTGTTGTTTTATTAACTGCATCGCACGACACCTTAAACCTTCTACCAGCCCCAGAACAGTTGATAAGAATCTATTTTTAAGGTGGTTTTGTGTGCAAACTTTACATCCACTAAATGCCAGAGTGCTTTGACGACCACAAACATGTAACAACAGTAAAGTAACAGTCCTGCAGTTACTCCATTACACATACCAAATGCAGTCGGTGTGTACACAAGTCATTCATATGTCAATGGTATATAAAAAGTAGGGCTGTCCACAACCAAGAATTTTGTTGGTCGACCAGTGGTCATCATTTACTCCAACTAATCGACTAATAGTCGACTAAAAATACCATT
>JAOUQU010428877.1:0-10313 GCA_028566735.1 Ammoglanis amapaensis | reverse complement strand
AGTGCCTTTGAGCAAGGCACCTAACCCCAATTGTTCCCCAGGCGCCATATACATGGCTACCCACCGCCCCAGGCACATGTGCTCACTTCACCAGCATGTGTATTTGTGTGTGTTTCACTGCACGGATGTGTTATTTGTGTGTGAGCACAGTAGGCAAAATAGATCACTTTATCACTTATAAGCTGAAATATTTTATGCCATGGGAATAATGCCAGTTCCTGTGCTTAAAAAACCGTCTCCTGTCCTCATTGTTTCCCACATTCGTGACAATATTTTTGTTTTTAACGCTTTCAAATGTATTTTCTCACTGCATCCTCTATTACACATAAGAATAACCTTGTTGAAAAAAATGAAAGAAATTGTCTATAATATCCTGTAAAATGTAAAATGATGAAAACCTGGTAGAACTTTAAGTCACTTATTAATGATAACCTAAGATATCAAGAGCAGTTGTTGATGTAACAATATATCATTTCTAGGTTACTTCATATTAAAAGTAACATAAGGAGCAAAAGTAAAAAGTGAAACTAACCAATAAGGTGACTGAGGTCTATATCCAGTCTCTCTCTGCAAGCGAAGTCAGGATCCATTCCACTGCGATGAAGGACAATCTGGGACACACACTCTTCAACCACCTTGTAGTACTGAGGCCTGTACGAACAAACAAACAGGCCTGTCAAATTATTAAAATATACAACCTTTTTCAATGATGTTATGCCACATACATTATCCTTAATGCAATAAAATCCCTAATACCCAGCGTGGCACTAAGGAAAACTGCTATGACTTTGTCCTTTCAGGGTGACAGAGACATTTCCACATCTTGTACTCTGCTTTGCAGTCATTGTGAGCAATTATGAAAATCATTAAAACCTGAGACATAAATCTAATCAGTGTTATTAGGTGCACCGTGCTAGAAAAAACATGGCTTGTGAATGAGAGAAAATAAATGCGTGAAAATAAATGGGTTTAAATATCCTGCCATGTCACATGATCTTTTCTTAGTTACATTATCATGAGTATATGAGACTAAAAAAAGAACATTAGCCTAGGTTTCAAAGAAGTAACTAATTATGTTGAACCTGACGAATACTTATTACAAATTATTTAAAATATCAATGCAAATTTCTGATTTAGAGTTTCTTAATGAACATTTTTTCCCAATTAGTAATATTTCATGCAAAGAAGGTGAAAAAACACATTTTTACTGTATCTCCTAGTTTTAAATCTAAACTAAAGTAGATAGTTTCCCAGTGCTAGTCTGGACAAAGTACTAGATGGAACCACAATCATGGCCAGTCAATCAGCTACTCAGTACACCAATCAACTGGCGTGCAGTGACAGTTCCTATGCTGCTCTTCCAAAGATAAATTACAAAACAGAATCTGTTTCTATAGATTATTTTTCTGATACTACAAAGACTCAATTACGTGTAAGAAAAAAAAGGGCGTATACCTTTGATTGGAAAACCCAACTACATTAAACATTTAATTTATAAAGTTGAACTTTATTTATATTTAAAAACATTTGAGATGGCTATACTACATATTCGTGGGTGTTTTGTAAAAAGTGTCAAAAATAGCTAAAATCCCAGAAATCAGCGTGTTTATTTTAATTAGCAGTGCAGCTCCAAGGATTTGTAGTTTCAATTTTAGAATATCTAGACTATGATAATTATGGGCTGATGAATGCTTCCTGCCACAAGTGAAAATGTTGTAAACTTAATCAATCTGACACAAATGTTTGCAAAATACTACACAATAGAAAAGACACAGATCAGAAATTATTGAGTTAGTAATGGGTGAGGGATTCATGCATTATATGTTCATAATTATTTTAAAACAATCATTTTACAAACATATGCAACACAATAAGTTCCATCAATTCAGCTCTTTTTGGCTCTGCAGCTCTTTGCAGTACCCATAGTATAAACAAATTGGCTTTAAGTCCACACCCCTGCTTTTAATAAGCATGACATTTTATGGGTAGGATTTTATCTCAAATTGGCAAAAAGACAGTGGAATCATGTATTGTGCTCAGATGAAACAAAGTTTCAGCGGCACTTTATTTCCAAATAAATTCATTCACCCTTCCAAAGCATAAAAAATAGCACATAGTAAAGAGATTCGTGGAATGGGTTCCATTGCCGAGCAACTGCATCCAAGTCAGATATTATTAAGCGCAATGCAAAGCATAAGATGTTCTCTGGAAACAATGCAGTGGAGCAATGAATCATGCTTCTCCATCTGACAATGCAATGGTGGAAAGCACCACCTCTGTTCTCTGGAGCGACGGATAACACTTCTCCATCTGGCGAGGCAGTGGTGAAAAAGCACTACCTCTGTTCTCTGGAGCAATTAATCACAATTCTCCATCTGACAAGTCGATGGATGAGTCCGGGTTTGGCGGTTGCTAGAAGAACTGTACTTTTGTACGGTTGTTTCTAGACTCAGAAACTCAGTTCCAGTTAAAGGATTTCTTAATGCTTCAGCATATAAAGAGTTTTCGAGATGGTTCCTTCCTTTTCCTACATGACTAGACTGCACATAGACCTGTCATCCGTTTTAAAAATCACCTCTGATAGGAAATAGAGATTAGAATTGTTCTCATTCAACATCAGTGATTGAACTCACAAATGCACTTCTAGAACAATGGTCTGAAATTCCCATCAACAATCTCCTCAGCTCTTCTGGAAAGGCTTAGCACAAAGTATACGCTGTTATAGCTGCAAATGGCATCACATTAATCCCTGTAGATTAATACTATAATGTTTACTCAAGATCATATAATTTTAAAGGCAGAAGAGTGGGAACCTTTAGTAATGTAGCATATTTAAAGAAAAGGTCACAACAAGAGTTATCATGTGTAAGGGGTAGATGAATGTCCATATTATGAATGACTAATTGTTGTTTATTGGGATTTTAAGGTCATGTTTTAAATTCATGACAGGAAACAGTAATTTAGTACAGAAGTTTCATTTGTACATAGGTAATATCTTACACAGTCAAGGACAATTTAGTATCTCCACCTTGTTTGTAAAACTTGCTGAAAGAACCTTATGTTACGTATGAGATAGATACGGATATAGTAGAAATAACTAGATAGAGAAACAACGACCCAGAACTGTCAGAAACCACCAGAGCCCTGAACACTTTTAGCACTTTCAATCTTTCAGTCTGGCACCTTCCTGCCTCTCATCTCACTTACCTCCAAAAGCAGATATGCTCCAAATTGTCTGACTCTGATCTACTTCCTGCTAAACATGTCCTTCAAAAATGTCTTCTTAACAAGCAAAAAAGACAAAAAAAATCTGAAGGACAAATGATCAATAAACAACTAGAAAATAGATTCTGCTGGAGAGTTGTTAAATGTGCGCGAGATGGATTACTTGAAAAAATACCTTTAATTAACAGAAAGAGTAGCAATTATACAATTTCCATAAAATTGTATGATGAGTTAATCATCAAGGGTAATCATTAAGGTAATGTTTTGCTTTATGTTAAATTACAGCAATACCAGTTCAAGTATATAAAAAACCCTGAACCTTAAAAAATGACTATACACTCTAACTCTGTGGATACAAATAATTCAACATAACGCTTGAAAAATAATATTTTAGGTTTCAGAAAAAAAGAACACGTGTTTGTACATATTTAACTATCACTTACATGTCAGGGCTCTAAATAATTTATAACATACTTGCATTTAGTAAACTTCTTTCCTCGGCTCTCAACCATCCACTGTGTTAACAAACTCCCAGAATCCTTTGTACAAACATGTATTTACAAGAGCAAAGTATATTAAATGGTCTCTTGTCTAAACAAAACTTACAGCCAAGGGGAAAAAAGCAGAAGCACAATGTATTAGAACTAACTTTTAAGAAAAGTTAGCACTCAGGATCAGATGAAATTTGAGTTTTTAGTTATGTTTTTGGCTTATATTGCTTTAATTCTTAATGACAGCCAAAAGCACAGACAAAATA
Source organism: Ammoglanis amapaensis (assembly GCA_028566735.1). NCBI lineage: Eukaryota > Metazoa > Chordata > Actinopteri > Siluriformes > Trichomycteridae > Ammoglanis > Ammoglanis amapaensis. Next base: position 6,331 of record JAOUQU010428877.1, on the reverse strand, counting down.
GCTGCAAGTGACATTGATGATGTAAAACTGAAAGCTCATGTTTCTTCTAATTGCACAAAGATTATGTGACGTTTATATTGGCATGCTTTTGGTGTAATGGGTACAGTAAAATGAGGCTTATATAACAAACAAGACAGAATAAACATAACTTGAGTAATTGGATGGCTCTGCCACAAAATTATTCCCTTATCTATAAAAATATTAAACACTGAATTATGCAAATAAAATGCTGGAAAATAAAAATTTAAAATAAAAGCTGATTAAGCAAAGAATGCCTATTCAAGGAATCCAAATACTAAAAACTAAATTAACATTAGCTAAGTAAACCCACCTTATATAGTAGTCATTCCTAATCAGCATCAAGTGCTGTAGAATGGAGAGGAAGTAGCTCTCTGATGCTGTGTCTTTCACCATGTTGGACAAAAGATGGTACACTTCATCCATATCAGTACATATAGAGTTATGAAAATAATTAAATTTTTGAGATTATTTATTTGTAATTATTATTATTCATTATTCACAATTTTAATATAAATTTGTTTTTATAAAAACAATTATATATTTTTGTTTGTTTGTTTTTTTTTGTTTTTTTTTGACAGAGACATGAATCACCTGCTCATAACAAACTGTAAATACATTTACAGTGCTGAGTTAGCTAATTTGTTAAATCTGCATTAAAGGTCAATTGTTTAAGCACCACCACTGTCAAGCTATCTGTAATAGGCACCTAAGGCAGTTAAACTCAGATTTTTTTTTCTTTTAGTTGTAATTCAACAAAATATGGAAGTTGTATATTTAAAATCAAAATCAACTTATTAAGAATATGTGCTTGTTACTGTAATTTCAAAAATTTGCTGAATTCCAATCAATCTAATTATGTGTCAAATAACTGCACAGTTTTCCCTTCTTCATTTAAATGTTTCCAAATTTAGCAAACACTTTCATCCAAATTAACAAAAATAGGGTCAAGGGCCTTGCTCAAAAGAAGTAGTAGTGGCAACCTGGCTATGGCGGTGCATGAGGCGCCAACCTTTTAAATACTGGTTCAGAATTTTAACTTGACCAGCTAAAGAAAAGAAGAATAAAATATTTGATTAGACTATACATCGACCTTCAAGACTACTCAAAATGCAGAAAACAAACCAACAAACCTTGGGATGTAAAGCTACAAAAACTAATAACAATTAATCATCTAAGTTATCTGAAAAGTCAATGGCAATTTATTTTCATTACATTCTTTATTGTAATAAAAATAATTGTAACCAAAAAATTAGGTTGCACTGATCATTGCAGAGTTCTTTGGGTATATGTCATATCCATGTACATCTTATGCATGTGCTTTATATAAAAACATAATCTTCAAATGTACAAATAAATTGCTAGCTAAAGCAGCTAAATATGTGTCACACTGTATATTCTGTTCTGAAACTTTTGATGCATGTACTTAAAGTAATTAATGAAGGACATAATCAATTAAATTGAAGTTTGATCAGAAAGACCTGGTGTGAAATTTTGCTATTCATCTTAATGTATGTTTGCATAAATTTTATAAAATACTGCATAAATATGTTTATAAAGAACTTCTTTGAAAACATAATGGGGCAATAAAATGTTAAATATTGCCTGATTATGTTTCTGAGGCAAAAACCAGATGCTAAAAATGCAAAATGACCCTAAATTGAAGGTCCATAATTTTGAAAAGAGGGGCTGAAAGAGCTCATCTCACTTTTAAGGTGCTGTGCAAGAAAGCTAAGTGACTGTAAAAAGGATATTCCATTTCTGCCCGGATGTCATCAAGCCGGTGAGATAGTTCAATAGAGTCCTCCTCTTTATTCTCATTGAACACCTTTAGCTGAATGTCCAACTCTTCTGTCTCTTTTAGCTCCTGTCATTACAGATGTGGAAAATGTATTATTCTTGTTCACAAATGAAATCAGGTACACATTTAGGTAACTTATATAATATAATTAAACAGATTGCAATGTTTAATTTTCATCAGCTTTCAGGAAACAAAGAAATTGAATGTCAATTGTTGTTTTCAAGAGTTGTTTTTAAATGTACACAAAGTCAAATCTTTAAAAAACACTAAACTAAAATTTAAGTTGAATATGTGTGACTGCACTCCAAATTTATGCCATCTTATTCCTGACAAGTTTAAATACATTTCGAATTACAGCAAATTGGTTTTGTTGTCAACAAAGCTACATCAAATATTTCGTCAAGGCTGTACTTGAACAATTTTCAGTCAAATGATTTTATACAATTTCCCTATTTTTCCTATCCACTTTGATCATCGTTGTAGCTTTAGTTGAATTACTGCTCGTTTGCTGTTAAGTATGGAATCTTACCTCTTCAGACGCAGACTTAGTATAGTTTAGTATATTATCTTTAGTTATATCCAGTTGAATATCCTTACTTAAGTTTTTAATCGGCTTGATGCTTAATTTGACCTTTATGAAGATATTTCCATGAGGACAAGATATGTCGTTCAACATGGTTGTTTTAAAAAATGTGCATTACTGAAAACAACTTACTGGTAGGATCTTTTTTAGACCACAGCGCAAAAATTCATTCCTCAAATGTATCCTGAAGTCTAGATCATCCGGGGAAGTGACCAGGGCGTTGATCAGTTGCATGCAGGCAGTCTGTGTTCACATAAATACACCATTCAAGATTAGAGTCCTTCATTCCAATGAAATGTATAAATTCTTAATTGTAAAAATATATAACGCTATTTTGTTTAAAATCTATCAAATTTAACAGAAAATTTGAGTTTGTACAAAAGTTTTACATTCACATTTATTTTCATTGTGCACAGTAAATGAGTTAAAATCCAGCTAAATGCAAAAATAAAACAACAGGAAAAACAAACAAAACAAATAAAAACATGTTAATTTGTTTGAAACACTAGATAGATAGTTTTATCAACACACTAGGGCCTCTCAACAAAGTCGCATAAGGCCCAGGTCTAAATGAATGCATTAATTATAACAATATGTATTAGGACTGTTACTTATCAAAAACTCTATATTTAAATATGTCATTAGCCTGTTTTATGTGCATCAGTTACCCCAAATCCTCAAAATATATATTTATTTTAGGTTTATAAGAAGTAACACTTTAATCAAATAGGACAATCCATTATTTAGTTTTTGATTTTCTGAGCCATTTATAACATGTTAAAAATAAAATATAGAAAAGATTTAATACAAACGTAATATTGAAAACAAATAACCAAAGGTACATGGAGGTCTGTAACAACTCTATAGTTATCTGTCAACTGCTTCCTAATTAAAAAATATTAATTGGTCACTGGAGCTGAAAGTATTATATACTTTTAAAGCATTTCAAGCAATTCAATTGATGATTTAAATATAAAAACAATTTCTGTGCTCAAAAAAAGTAATCATACGGATTTGAATGTTTTAGTAAATAGAAAATTACCTGAAGCTGCTGGGCTTCGTGGTTCTCTAGACCCTCTACTATCGGAGCAAATCTCATTTTATTGTTTCGTTCAGCTGCAATTGTCATGGCTGCTAGAATCTTATCCAAACTGAAAAGAATAAAAACTGTTGTTAAAACAATTTAAAACATTTTTATTCTACTTTAGTAATAGTCACTCAATGTTTTAAGCAAATATGCTTTACACAAAATGTGTGATGAAAAAAAGTATAGTGCATGTTTAGGTAACTCAGTCGTTAAAATATTGGAGTAATGATCAAAACATTGATAATTCGAGCCTTGAGCATCAGTTGTTTAGACAGTGTACAATAAAAAAACTTGCTTCAGATGAGCATGTATTAAAACACCATACACCCATAAATCAGTAAATCATCCTTAAACTGTTTAATTACAAATACTTCTTAAAATCTTATTGTCTTTATGTATTCAGATGAATATCCAGTTCAACATAAAATTACTTTCCAAAACTAATATTAAACAAGATATATGAGGTGATAAATGAGTATGTTTCTGAATGTTCATATTTTATTTATATTCTATATTATTTTAATGTATTTGGTGGTAAGTCAATAGTGTAAGTGCAAACACCATAAAAGAACACACACTACTTTTTGGAATAAAAATATTGAAGCATAATAATGCTGCTTACGTCTATCACAACAGGAAATCAAAATAAAATCTTTGATTTGCAAACACTCTCATTTACAGAATGCCAAAAAATGCTGCAACCGATTACCTTCAAAAGTCACATGCTTAGTGTGCACATGATCTGAAGTATCAATTGATCTGTCAATATATACTCACCTTTTCTGAAAAGCCCTAGAAACTGAAACATGATTACGCAAGAGGCATCACTAACCAAATAACATCATGAAAACCAAGGAAATCTCCAAGCAAAGTTGTAATGAAATACAAGTTAGGGATGGTCTATAAAAAAAACTATCATCAAATGGAAAGAACATGGTACCACAACAATCCTGCCAATATAGGCAGGGCATAATCAGAGATTCAACACAGAGACCAAAGGTAGGACCCACAGAGTTCCCAAGCAGAGACTAAAGTATCTGTCAATACCACCACAATAAGCCATACAAGTCGAGAGGAAGATGGATGGTGCCAAATACAGGGATATTCTTAAGCAAAACCTGTTCTGCTCTGGTTTGACAGTGATTTGAGCCCTATGACGCAGATTTACTTTGAACCAGGGCTGGTTCAAGGTAAATGTGGTATAGCATAGTCAAAGCCCAGGCCTCAGTCTTTAAAATGACTACTTATCAATGGAAACGGTCTAACTTGAAGGAGCTGGTGCCTTAATGAATGAGCAAAAATCCCAGTGGCAAGATGTGGTAAGCTCATAGAGACTATTCAAAGTGACTTGCAGCTGTAATTACCACAAAAGGCAGTTCTACAAAGTACTGACTTTAAGAGGTGAATAGTTATGCACACTGAAATTCTGTTCATAATTAAAAATAAATCAAATGTTCAAAGTTGTAAGCATGGTTTATAAATGATATGATGCAAACCCTCAAAAAATATTTTAATTCCAGATTGTAAAATAACAAAACATGAAAATGCAAAGGGGTGAGGTATACCTTTGCAGGGCACTGTATGTGCCTGTCGTACTAAAGATATTTTTTGTTCTTCATTAGATCATTAATAGTTATAAGCAGTATTAACTGATGTACTGTAAATTCTATGCCCATGAGAGAAATTTTTGACTCTAATAAACTAATTTGCTAAATTGCTTTTTATCTGTAATTACACATATACAAATGTACAGCACAATGAAATGTATCTCTTTGCATATGACAATTTGTCTGGAAGTTGGAGTCAGAGCGCAGGGTCAGCCAACTTAAAATTGTTGTTTGTTGGCTTGGTATAGGTTTTATGTATAAATGCAACTGCAGACTATGTTAAATTATTCCAATTTCAAACCAATGCTGAGTACATGTGGCACAGTCATAATCCTGTGATGAATGTAGCCAAATGTATGAATGCCTAATGAATGCCTAAAGGTCATGCACATTCAACATGTGTGCTTACAGTTATTCAGTGGCAGATAAAACATTTTTATTTTAAACAGTGTTATGCTGACAAGATGTTAAAATGATGATAGTGTACATAGGTCATATGCTTAGCATATGAACATATGATGACATATGTTCGATGGGAATGCAGTGGAACGTGTAGACAGTTTCAAGTACCTGGGAGTTCACATCTCTGTATAGCTATGTATGTGATGAATAAACTTTGATTTGATTTGATTTGATACATGCATCATGACTGAAGGCTTGCCTTACAGTCTCCCCATCCATTATATTTTATCACTATAGAAAAAAGAGTAATGTCATAGAGCTAAGTGATAAGAGGTTTTAAATGAATCGTAATGAGTCATTTATGATCAAGAGTACCCAGTGGCGATCTTTTCGCTTTGTATGGTTTCAAACAGTGATTCATTATCCATTATACCTGCTTGATTCTTGGCTTTTAAATAAACACCCTAAATCTTACACAGTACATCCACAGAAAAGAATTTTAACCACAAACCAAGGCATCAGCACAAGTTTTTAAGGATTTAATCTTTTACCTTATTTATGGCTAAATCATATAACATGCAGCATAATAACTGTTTTATATTATAAGGTAGTAAAAAACTACTAGTTTCCCAGTTATATACTTTATGTACCAGGTGCTATTGTTGTTATTAATAAAAGTGAAATTACTCAAAAAAGTAAATATCATGAAAAATGTAAATCTATATGCACCACATTTGCAGAAACCTGTTGATTTTTTTTTCTACCTAACATAATGTCCTGTAATGTCATAAAACTGACAAACACACACACACACACACACACACATATATATA
>JAOUQU010428866.1:0-10314 GCA_028566735.1 Ammoglanis amapaensis | reverse complement strand
CTCTGTCTCTCTCTCTCTCTCTCTCTCTCTCTCTCTCTCTCTCTCGGTCTCTCTCTCTCTCTCTCTGTCTCTCTCTCTCTCTGGATTTTGTTTATTTCCCCGTCATTCGTGAAGACATGTGACTCAGCAGCAAGTATAGTGACTGCTCATGGGGTTTTATTCTCATAGCCAGACAAAAAACCCCACTGTGTGTGTGTGTGCGTGCGTGCGTGCGTGCGTGCGTGCATGCGTGTGTTATTTCGGATTGACTCATTTCAGAATCCGAACACTAAACTCTCTAATCTAGTTTAATCCAGTCAAATGTAAACGATATAATTATTTAATGAAGGAGGAGTTAATGACTTCTTTTCTGTTTTTACTGAAAATGATTTGGAGAATGTCGGCAGTAGTGTGTACCAGTACTCACGAAAACAAATACAAATAAATAAAGCCTAATTATTTCAGCTACATTTATTATACATGTAGTCATTAACGATGTCACGTCCTGTACATGATTATATAATATACAGATGAAAATATGATTGCATTAGCTCAAGCAGTCTGTGTGTGTGTGTGTGTGTGTGTGTGCCCTGTGATGCACTTTGTCCTGGGTGTTTCGGTGTGCCTCTCACTCATTGAAATCTATAAGCCTCTGCACTATAGGACGTGTCCATGTAAATAGGAGTAATCTGAGTTTGGGTACACCCTGATTGTGAATGAGCTGGTGTTTTTTTGTCCACGTGCGTGTCCTGAATGTTTAGTCTCTAGTGGCGTCTCTGAATTTTGTCAGGGTGACATGTGAATAAACATGGAGGGGATACAGAGTGTGTAACATAGACACAACACTCAGGTTATTGTGTATTTACACTTACTACGACTCACAATAACACAACGGACACGTCGTCTTATTCCAATTGTGCCTGGATACATAAACGTAGGTTTCAGTTATTATTATATTATTATATACATATAATATTATTGCTATTAGTATGAATATACCGTTGGTGTGGTGGTTTAGTGGTTGGCACGCACTGCCACCTGATTGGCTGTTTTGTTTGTGCGTTTGTTTGTTTGCTTTTTTACATATTGTCGGAAGCCCCTGAGCAGAGAGGGTCCGGAGCTTTGCTTAAAGGCCCGACGGTGGCTGCGTTGCCAAGGCTGGCACGAAAGCTCTACCCGTTATAGCACCGTGCAGAGTTTGGAGTTTGCATGTTCTCCAAACAAACACAAACGAACAAGCAAACAAACCATCGACGTGACCTCCCGATTCTAAAACAAGTCTAAAACAGTTTCTCCAAATAAAAGAGTTATTTGTGTGTGTGTGTGTGCCCACACCGTTGGCACGCTCACGCTGCGTTGTTTATATAAATAATGCACCACACAGTGTGTGTGTGTGTGTGTGTGTAAATGTTATTTTTATTAACGCTCATTAAAAGGAGGCGACGCTTCGGCCCGACTGGAACCATTTTCTCTGATAGATTTTTGAAATGTCAGATGTTTGGGTTTATTGAGTTACAGGTTAAGGTCAGCTGCTGACTTATTGAATTAGTGTGTGTGTGTGTGTGTGTGTGTGTTTCGATTGTTTATAACAGGATGCAGTTTGGTATATAGAACAGGTTATGTGTAACGGCTGTCAGTTCGAAGGGTTTAGTGGTTCATCACCGTCGCCTCATAGCAAGAAGTCTTGGGTTCGGAGTGGGTGTGTGTGTGTGTGTGTGTGGGGGTGTTACTTATTTCTGGTTTCCTCCAACAACCCAAAAACATGCACTAGGGTTGATTGGAGATGTGTGATTGACTCGTAGATACACACAGTTCCAGATACTGATGCACTACTGTATATATGAGGGTTCGAGAAAGATCTGCAAGCTAGAACATAAAACTTGATGGGGGGTCAAAAGCGGTGCAGAGAGCACCCAAGGGTAACGGGTACGAGCGGGAAAACAATAACAATGTCTTGTTGTCTAACTGCAGCGATGATAAAGACTTTTGTCTGATGGTATTTTACTCTGTGACGCGGCTCCATGTAAATAAATGTTGTGTAACCGACGCCCCATCGTTCACTTCATCATTTCAGGAATCATGTCGGCATCTGTTCCAGCATTTTGCTCGTAAATTTATTCCTTTAAGCTTTTGTTTCCGTCACCGCTTGGTCCCCGTGTAACATGGATCACTCGCCGTGTTCGTAACCTTTCCTCCTCCCCCTCGGCTCAGCCTTTCCTTACTACAGATGTTTGCTCGGCCCCTGGAGAGACATCCAGAGACCATACTGTGTGTGTGTGTGTGTGTGTGTGTGTGAGAGAGAGAGACAGACAGACAGACAGACAGACAGACAGACAGACACAGAGAGACAGAGAGCTCACAGATACTGGTTCACTCCCAATTACCTTTCAACTAGATTAAGAGTGCACTCGATAGGGCAGTTTTTTATTCACATTTGATAGTGAGTAAAGAACTATTTATATTTCAACCGCTTTTCCCTACCAAGCCTCCGGGAATTGGTTTGCCTATTGGTCAGACACTGCATGGCAACTGTTCCGATTGGTCCAGATATGCAACATATCTCAACCTGATACGAGCATTAATTCACCAACTGTCTATCTCCAAGTATGTCTAGAAATGACTTTAAATACAAACCAAACAACTAAAATACAGATATAAAAATATACAAACAATACAGTATATATCTTATGTGTATTGTAGAATGTTCGACTTTAAATATAATGTCAGTAATACATGATAACATTTTAAAAATAGCTGCTGACCTGATTTACCCTGTTGATATTAAAAGCCAGACTGAATGTTGGCAGTGTTCCTACAGAAACCCAACCTGGGTGTAACATTGGCAAACAAAGCAAACATTTATTAGGCTTTATAATCGTAAAAGTGTATATAATAAGTAGCACCAGACATCTTTATTTTAAAATGTGTAACATTGGCACCAAACTTGATCTACTGAGTTATTCTTAAGGCTTACTGTGTGGTTGCTCGGTTCGGGGGGTTTAGGTACTTTTTCGACTTTATAAAGGAATTAAGATTATGTAAGAGTTCTTTTTCAAGAGGTAAAGCTTTAAGGGCTTTTGCTGTCTTCCATTTTAAATGTTCTCTTTCAAAGTGGGGAGGGAAACTTCTCAAGACAAAACACCCCTAAAATGTTAATGAAGGTTCTGCTGTCCTAGCTGTTCGTTTACTTATTTCTGGAGTGTTTTGTCCGAATATGGGTATAAATAGCTGAATAAAATGCATAAAATGTTGTAAAGCTCCAATTGCAGTATTGAAATCACCACAACTTTCTTAAAGTTCCTTTTGAATTGTGTTTTATTTTTTAGTTCAGGCGAACCATACATTTTTGAAATTGTTTTTAAAGTTATAATAGAAAATAATAATATAATTACTAATTCAAAACATTATCAACGGTTAAGTTAAAACATTTGCTCTAAAACAGTCAATAAGAAATTTAATTTAATGTTTAATTTAGCAAGCAGAGAAATGCATCTCAGTATTTCCCCACCACAAATGTTAAACATGAGCCGACACTTTGGCATTGACTTCTTAAAGGGTTCCAGACATGTCATTGTGACTCATTGTACAGGATAGATAGTTTCCCCATGTCCTTGTGGATTTCCAGAATTCAACTTCTTCAGTTTCACATACTGAGCTGAAACATTCAGGGAAGTACAAGCCCAGTGGTCACAACTACCACTTGTCTTAAAGTGATTAAATCAAGGCTGTAAAGCGGCAGAAAAATTCCTAATACTGTGTGAGAAAAAATATCTTACCTAGTGCTAAACCTAAATACTCTAACTCACAGCTCAGATGTAATCAAAACAGCAGCCAAATATATTACTGATATTTTTTCTTTGCTACAGTTTCTACCAGTTAAATTCTACTTTAAATATAAAGTACTGTATGTTTGCTAACTTTTAAAGAACTAAATGGTCTGGCTCTTCAGTATATGAGTGAGCTTATCAAGAACTAGAACCCAGTATGCTCACGGTCACAAAATACAGGCTAACTTATAGTTCCTAAGGTTAAAATGATTACACCTAAAGAAGAGTTTCTTTAACCAATCTCCACTTTTAAATCATCTTCACTGTTTTCCTTATGGACCTGGGTGTTTAATTCTGTTTTTTTTTTTAAATCCTTGTTTTTTGACTTTCAACTCACGGGTGTGTGGCTCCAGTACTGGATGTCTGACGTCTCTTTTAAAAAGCTTTATATGCATAACATTGAACTGACTATAGTTATTTGAAAATATAATGCTAATGCTTTCAAATGTTTAAAATTTGAACTCGTTAATGACTGAATAACATTACCCAGTGTCTATTGCCTTATGAGCAATTTACCCTGGTTAAATTTAAGAAAAATGTTTAAATATTAATGCAAAAAACCCTATTGGTACACACAATTACATTATTCTATCATGATTACTTTTTGAACATAGCGGAGTTTGCATTACTAATATAAGCCCCACACATTGCTAATCTACCTCTTAAAATGACACAATTTGTTATTATTTATGACTGTGTACGTGTCCGCCAGCGCAGTCGGTCTGCGATTTAAAGATGAGAATGAAATAAGTATCAATGTTATGTGTCATCTTCCAATGACAGCTCTAGAAAAATACTTGGTACTTTTCCATTATACTCTATTTATAGTTAATACTTAGTCTCTGCATAGGGCTTAATCCAGTACACTACTTGCCGAGTCACACACTGAGAATCTTTTAAATCTTGGCTCTTATTAGATAAAGCATGTCCATTAAGTTACATTTAAAAGAAGAATTTCAGTTCAGTAAATATAAATAAAATGGACCCACCCTTCATCCCCCAAGCAGATCTATAGTTTAATCCATTATTGAGTATTGACTGACCAGTCTGTGAAGTAAATCAGAATTGTTCTGCCGCTTTACAGCCTTGATTTAATCACTTTAAGACTTCAAAAACATGGCCTGCTATATAAATAGTGCTTTAACCTGTATCCATGGCATGGTGTGTTAGTGTTTAATGAATTAGACTTTTGTTAATTAGCTAGCACTGATTTTTTTATAACTCTTAGAACTATTTAAAAGACCGATTACAACATTTACTACATAAGTATATACACAGAAAAATTTTAAGCCATTAAATATGCATTTTGACAGAATACTTACCTATAAATTATGTAAATCAAGAACTGAATACATTTAAATCACATTCAATAACACACATGCATTATACTTCCTCTCTACTGATGCCAACTTCTGTTTGGTATTTTCTTTGATAACCCAACTTGGTTTTCTTTTTAATAATATGTTTTTCTCAGAAGTCAGAAAATTGATCATAACACTTTACAACAACCGACTTATTTTCTGTGCTCACATGGCTGTTTGCCACCACAACATTCAGCAAAATGAAGCCATTCGTTTGCATCAATTTGATCACTATCTGTTTCAGCCTGGTGAGAACTGTGATTACTTTTATGCTACCCAGTAACCCAGCTACCCAGTTTTATTGGCAGACATAAAGCCTAGACAGGGTGCCAGTTCATCTCAGGACATCACACATTCTCTCGCTCAGTCATAGTGTGGTAAGGTCAATCCTCACAAAGAGTGAAAACTATTCATTATGATCAATCATTAAACTATGATTATGTTTAACGGAATAGAAAAACGAATATAAAATATTTTTATTTTGTGCAATCTCAAACTAATAATAGCATGGCAAATATAAAATATAATGATTTTAGACATTATTTAGATTTTTATTTTATTACAGACCCAATTCAAACCCAATTAAATTAAAGTTTTTGTCTAGAGAACCTAATGTCATTTGTTATTATGCATCATATGCATAATATCCATTACTGGCCTGAAACAGACAACAAATTGAGGGGTTTTGTATTTGGTACCTTGTAATGTTGTCATTAATTAAGGGTTAACCTTAACAATATTTTATCTCTCTCTTTATTATTGTCTCATTTTAAAAACATTTTTATGTTATTTACTTGTTACAGAACAGGATTGCAGGGAGATCAATCTAACAAATGCATGCTTTTCTCCTACAGCATGTTTTTTGTATGTGTGCAGCCTATTGTTGCATTGCTTTCTTTAAAAATGCATGGACATCTCTGCGGAAAATAGATTTAAATGTATCTAAAATCTTAAAATCTGTCATCGTGGGATGACAGATGTCCATGACAGACCTTGGCATTTTGACTTGTCACAAATAACAATGTTAGACAACAATAATAGAGCTTTTTGTCTTTGGTCCGATGCACACAATGCCAATTTAAATTGCACACAAGGTCAGTTTCTTTGACAAACAAATCAGATAACACATCACTGTGTTATGTCTGTCTATCATAGATGTCTTGGAGCTCAGAAAAGGTCAGGTGAAAACTTGGTTAATATACATTTTTAGTTTTTGCACAGGATCATTTTAAGTGTGAATTGGTTTTGTATTGTAGTGCTTGATCAAGGTTTGACAAATATTTTACATTAGTTATTATTGTACGACAGTTCTCAATATTACACCAAGATTACAATTTCAAACACGGCAGGTCCACAGGATTCCTAGAATTGTTTAATGTGTATGCACTATAGATAAAGAATAATGCAAGTTTGTTCCAATATTTACTTGAAGGAACATTCTCATGCATTTGTTGAAAAACTAGAGAGCCTCCTTTTTGCTTCTCAATCACTCAGCTGTCTGTGGATTCTGCACTTGGTATATATGAGTATTAACATAATCAACTGTGTAAAATCACATAATAGGTTTTATATGGATTTTTTTGCATCATCACTAGCTAAAATGGTTCATACTACCTGTGCCCATGTCAAAAACATATTTCTCACATTCCATATTTCCATGCTGCACCATTTAGAGATTTAGAGTTTCTTCATTGTAATTCCTGTGTATAATGTACATGATGTAATAATGTGACTTTATCTGTCTTTATTTATTTATTAGATTGTATCTTATCATAAAAGGAGTGCAAAGACTAGTAAAGTGATTAAATTATGTGGTAGGTACAGGATATTCCACTGCACACCTGCACTGAATTTCAGCTTGGCACAATCTATTGTTGAATACTGCGTATTCGGCAGACTGCTAGGGCAGGATGATTGGATTATGTGCGTCTAGGTAGCGTCTTCTGTTGTCTATGCAGAATGCCTGGGTGGAATAAGGTTCGGATAAGAGGTTAGAGGTGGAATTAACATGAATCCCCCCAGCAGCAAACAAACAAACAAACAAACAACCTACCTACAACAAATTGGGAAAAACTGGTAAAAAATGCATTAACAAATTGTGTGATAGAAGTTCAATCTATGATTCGCTTATATTATATTTGGTGCTGCAATGCATATAATGTTGTTTAACTTCAACTAAACTTCTCTCTGACATTATTTTGCAATTGATTTCTTCCACGTATAAGGCAAGAAAAAAAACAAATAAACTGCTTGTCAAAAAAGCTCAAATTAATTCAAAAAGAAAAGCAGACTGCTGATGAAGCTTCTCTAAGTATAATATTTATTCTTTTTTAAAATGTTTGCTTTTTTTCAGGATTGCCAGATAACCAGATAACCTTCTTGCATCCAGATAACCTTCCTGCATGTTTTAGGACTGTGGGTGGAAACCAGCTTCCTGCCTGAAAAAAACCCCCAAACAGACAAGGGGATAAAATGCAACCTTACTAAATAGAAAACCCTGAACGGAGGTCTGGAGGTCAAACAAAGGATCTTGTTAATGTGAGGCAATTTTACAGAGTATTAAATATAGGGTCAATATAAATATTGTTGGGGTTTTGTTTTTACCTACATCATCAAATGGGTGATTCATTTATGATTATGAGTAAAAATGACCCATTTAAATTAAACGAAATTTCTTTCTAATTACACTGTATTAGTCTGATATGTAAACAGTTGACTTCAACTGTTGAAATCTGCAAGTCTGAACAAACAGAAAAACAAATATTACCTGGACATGGAATAAACAAGATCAGACCAGTCAGGGGCTAAACTGATGAGGGCAACCACCAAGGAAATCCAGCTTAGCTACACACCCACTCTGTCACTCAGCACATTCCTACAGCCACACCTTCTGCATGGACCACCAATCATATTCCCACCACTGTGATCACGTACGGAGAGCGTGTGCATGTCCTCTGTAAGACTCTGATAAACATTTTGTCCCAGTGGTGAGCAAAGAAACCCGAGCCACAAGCCCAAATATAGAAGCGAAACCTCTGTGAAATCTACCTCTTGTTTAATGGTTGAGTGAGATGTTTGTCGAGCTAAAGGAGAATATATCGTTCTGTTTGTACGGCTGTAATATCACTCTGATCTGAGAGCCTGTTTTTCTCAACCCAAGGCTTTACAGATGCAACATCAGCTTATTCCTTACTGCAGCCTAAATGTGTATAGTGACCCTGTAGTTGATCATGGGTAGAGATTCCTACGAAATAGTTGTTTCCTATGAAAGGGGGTGTGTCTGTAGGCTCGCCCCATGCTATAAGAGCGTAGCAGGAAGGACATCTGCAAAAAGGGGAACACAGTGTTCAACCACACTGATGAATACGTGTAGGACAAACAACTCGAATCTGCATGAAATAGTTGATCACTGTGTATGAAAGAGCAGATTTGTTTGAGAATGTGAGATCCAGTTGCTCATGATTTTTGCATTGTATTTTGCATAGAATTTGCCTAAGAGTTGTTTAGGCACAGTTTTTGCATTTGTGTGTGATCAACAAATAGTTACAACCTTAAATCAGAAAAAAGGTACAACGTTTGCAGCATGGCAAATGTAAATAAAATAAAATGCAGTACTCAGTAAACTTTACATTTACTACAATGACAATTTGATTACAGACAGATGCAGGGATGAATGTTTATTAATAAAAATGAGATGAAGTTGAGCAAACAAACATTAAATTAGCTTAGGGTAATACTGTCCAGGACGAAAAAAGTAAAAGTATTTATAAGAAACCTAACTGTAAAGTATGGTGAAGAGAGTTCTATGGTTTTGTAGTTATCATTGTAAAAAGGAGGACTAAACAATTTTTATTAGTAAAGTTCAGAAATTGGTTGATTATCCTAAGCTAAAGGTAGCAAACAGAGCTAAAGCTCATTGAGCCTTCTTTGTGTGTTGTTTGTTTTGGAGAGTTACTTCTCTTTAGCAGTTAAAATGCATCTTCTATGGGTTTTAAGTCCCAATAATGCACATAAATTATTTAGGCCAGTCTAAAACCTTCCAAAACGCCTTGCTCCTGATGAACACTTTTGGGCCATTATCTTGCGGAATAATAAAGTCTCCTAATCAGTAGACATTCAGTATTAGAGAAATAAATGTAACTGGGCACAAAACACGCCTGACAGTCACATATTCCAAAACCTTTGATCACTAGATAAATGATTGGGTTCAGATAGATGGTGCTATCTTCTGAACTGTGTATCAGATCTAAATGTATAACCTGGAAATAAAAAATCAAATGTTGATATATTGTCTAATATTCATCTCGTAATGTTCATTCATCAAATGCTTTTAGTCTACAGAAGATAGATACTTATACTTATGGATGGGACATGTGAGGCATGGTACAATTCAGTTAGGCAATGTGGCATGTCATATGTCCAGAAATGTCTAACACTGGTCATTTCAGGACCAAGACTTGAACCAAACTGAGCATCTGTGGGACCACCTTGATCGCCATGTTCTCTTGGTGATTCTTCCCCCAATGTACCCTTCTGCTGCTGTGAGATGCACTGCAGTCAGCATTGCAACCAAAAACTTGTGATAACCCACCTGGGCCTTACCTAGATTATATTAGACTTGCTGTCTGTGCTGCAAATGACAATATATTTCTTTTGAATATTAGTTAGTTGTCATAATCACAGTGTATACTATTAATATAATAACTGATAGCACTCATACTTTTCTTGCAACTAATAAAGAGCTTGTCACAGTACCATGGTTGAATCAGGTTTGTTGATGCTTATCATAAAATATAGTGTGCAATAAAAGTAAATCCAATTTTATTATAAGGCCGTCTGCTTTAATTATCAAAGTTCAAAGTGTGGGAAATAGACCTCATGTGTAGCCACTCGTTTGCTCTCGGCTGAAGAAACACATGCAGCTGTAGATTGCATGACCTTCAGACAGTGTTGTTTTTTCATTGTTGTAAGATTGTGTAGAAAAACAAAGGCAGGGCAGTGCTGTGCTCAATTCAAGCATTACAGACTTTCACTATGTGCATTATTAGAGAGAGTGGGACGAGCATCACCTTATCCTCACAACTGATTCTCTGAGCTAACACTAGCCAACAACACTACAAAAGTGCAGAAGTGGGTGTGGATTTGTG
>JAOUQU010428865.1:2500-20532 GCA_028566735.1 Ammoglanis amapaensis | reverse complement strand
TCCGCACAGAAAGTCCCCGGCCCGACCCGGGGATCGAACCCGGGACTTCTTGCTGTGAGGCGACAGTGCTGAACCACCGTGCCGGCATAACTTGAATAATACTGTATTATTAACATACACTAAAATATATAAATATCATGTAATATTTTGACACTTAGAAATATTACAAATAATTTGGGTTGCCAGATTGCATTGGTTTTCTAATAAATCTATTTAAAATTCTGTATAAATGATGTATCAGCGTGTTTTTTTTTCTTTTATATTTAAAATGATAAATATTCATTTAAACTTCAGAGAAGACACAGTTCGACTTTCTCTTAAAAAAAAAACCTAAGTAACTTTTACTCAGTACATGTTATTATTTTTAACTTTGTGAGTAGATTTTAGTCTAATCTTTACTCGTACTTATGTAAGAAACAAAAACCAATGTAAGATTATTTTTACTGGAATACGATATATTTCTTTTCCATTTTTGTTTATCTTTTTTTATTCCATATCCTTTGTTTATCTGTTTATGGTCTATTATTAGGCTACACACACACACACACACACACACACACACACACACACACACACACAAACACACACAATTATATTTCCAACATTATAGGGAATTATAGTTCCTCTTTGGGTGCTATTATCTTCAGTCACCACTAGGTGGGAGCAGCATCTGCCATAAAAAAAAATCCTCAAAATCTTACTGTTTGGTAATTCTTATTAATTGTTCTTGTCCTTCGTTAAAATATGTCCCAAGGTGCAAACAAGAACGGCCAGAAATGTTTAAATGCTAAAAGAATAATTGTTTGAGTTCACTGAGTTGTTTTGAGAGTCATGTTTAGAGTGTAAGAGTTAAAAACAGGTTTTGGAAGTCGTTCTGTTATAGGGTGTACCATTACATTGTCACAACAAACAGAAAACAGGTTTATAGCAAACATTAGCATGTCTCTTCTCCAGTGGCTAATCTTCAAATCAGTGTAAACAATATAAGTGGAGAAAGCTGGGAAATGAACATTATTTTAGGAAGTATGATCTCTGAGGTGTAGATGATGGTAATGTTCAAGACGTTTTATTGTACAGAGCAGTTTACAAAGTACTGTAAGCCTACAATTAGGTTAGGAGTTGCTAGTTAAGAGTTGCTAATATGCTAATAGGTTTTAATCATATCAGTATGTTGTCCGAAACACCAAAAAAGGTTTGACGTATATTATTCATCTTATATAATTGATTTTAAACACATGTTAGTAATGGTTATAAAAACATATTAAGTAAAAAAAATCTATTATTAAGAAGATTTCACATTAAACATGGTCAGCTTGGTCTAGCAGGTAGTTGTAGCCTAGCATTTAAGGTTCTTTACTAATAAGACAAATGTTGCTTGTTCTAGCCCCACTACGTACTACCAGATTTCCTTCCTTCCTTCCTTCTTTCCTTTAGCAAGGACTTGAATTTTGAGAAACTTTGAGAAAAGGGAGTTTACCAAACGCCGCCAAACATACAAATGTTGAGATAAATGCAGGATATTTTGTTTATTGGTTATTTAGAAGCTTTAATACATTTAATTAAAGAGCGCTCAAGTCAAAAGTGTCTTCAAATATATGATTCCAGTGATGTTTACCCCAATTGAGCTCTTTGTCGTAGAATCTGGCTGATATTGTGTTCAGTTAAACATTTGCGTGGTGATAATAGACTGTTAACATATACAGTACCACTTACTGTAACATTCACATCTCTTTAAATCCGATTATGTGCTTAAAATAATCGCACAACTGTCGATTTTCTTTGGTTGAGTACCGTAGAAAATTGACAAGCCGCAGAAAACAAACTTCTCACCATAAAGTCAATTGGCAAACGATGTCCATATCGAACTATTGGTGATAAACTGTAACATCAGACTATAAATCATATCTAATGTCCAAAAACTGTAATCAGAAAAGGTTGATGCGAATGGAGATTCTTGTCCGGGGAAAGTCAGTGGAGACAAAATATTCTAGTCTGGCTTAGACATATTCTTTGGAAATGGCGCTCGTTCTTACATGGGAGAAATTTTGATTGTAGATGGGCCGTTGTTTGGGAGGGCAGCTCATACAAAGCAGTACTCCACCGAACAGAAACAGTCCTGCAGAAGCCCATCCGATGTACAGAGAGGTTCCCAACTCCCTGCGTTGTGCGTCCATCGTCAGCGGGTTGTAAAAATCTTGGACGATGCTGTGCGCTGACCATGACACCGGGATCAAACAGAGCAAGCCCGCGATGATCAACAGGATCCCACCCGTGATGCACGCCATCGACTTGGAACGAGTGTCCTCGATACAATTGGTACATTTCCCACCGGCAACGGAGACCATGATCCCACAGATCCCTGCCAAAATGGAGACAATGATCATGGCTCTGGCGGCCTGCATGTCCGTGCTGAGGGCCAGCATGGAGTCGTAGACCTTACACTGCATCTGGCCCGTGCTTTGCACCGCACAGGTCATCCAGATGCCCTCCCAAATGATCTGCGCCGTCACGATGTTTGAGCCGATAAACGCGGTCACTCTCCACTGAGGTAGACCGCACGTGACGATGGCTCCCACCCATGCCAGCAAGCCCATGACTATACCCATCATCTGAAGTCCTTGGGACGCCATACTTTTCCCCTCCTGCCAGTCGTACAAATAAATCATCTAGCAGGGATTTAGTTTTTAAGGGTTGTGGGTTGAAGAAAATGGGTTGGGCTTTTTTTGGGTCAAGATGCAGTTACTTGATATCGTTTATCACATGGTACTTAAGGTGGTTGTTTACACCACAAACAAGACCTCTAAGGAAAGGAACAAATATATACCAAGGTCGTCTTACAGTTATTTTGCTTTTTGCTTTTACAGCTCATTGCTTGTTCTCAATAGTCTTAAAATGTTACAGAAAATATGTAGATTGACGCTATACCTGCCAACAATTTCAAAAAATGATAGATTAAATTGGCAAAGTTGAACTTTCCAACAACAAAAAAATCAAACAAGTAGAATACTTCCAACCAACTCTATTTGTTTGGACACTGTCCAGGTTGAAAATAATTCAAAATTATTTAATCTGATTATATTTCCTTATCATTGTGAGGATCGTCCATTCACTTAATAATATCTGTAGTAAATTCATACTACACCTAATACTTACCCTTAACCCCAACCTTAACCTCAGTGACCAAAAGTAAATCTTTTTAGACTTTTAGATTAAAAAGCTTTCAAACTAGTGGGGACCACCAACTGGACCCTACAAAAATCTCCACAATGGTACAAAAACATGCCACGAAACACACACATAAAGAGAGAGAGAGAGAGAGAGAGAGAGAGAGAGAGAGAGAGAGAGAGAGAGCAAAAGAGAGAGAGAGAGAGAGAGAGATGACAATTACATTGTAGAATAATTTTATATTTCGTGTTATATTAAGCTTTGATTTGCTAAGATTTGCCTAGACAGCAGACAGGAAAAAGGGAAAACGTCAGTAAAACCTTTTTGTTTTGCATAAGCGCAACAAATATAGTTGATAAACTGTCTGTATTGGCCATTTGGCATTGTGGCGGGCATACGGCCCTTGTCTGGTAAAGGGGGTGAGGCAGTTCCTCTTTCCTCAGAGGTAATCAGATCTTGACTTTAGGGGGGTAAAACAAGCAGAAGCTATGAATGCTGTGTGTAAAGAACGATGCATCAGACTCTTCCATCTCATGTTTGAGTGTTTTCTTGAATGCTTTGGCAGGTTTTCTCTTTTACTTTTCTATAATAAATATACACTTTGTTTGTTTATTATAACTTTGAATTGTGTCTTGTAACAATTTTTCTACAAGAACATCAATTTACAAACATAAATCAAGCAGAACGCCACAGTAAAACGTATTTAGCTAACTTGATTTTGCTAGCTTACGATTTGTAGGCTACACTTGTAGTACTTTTGTAATGACACCAGATGTCGCTGCTACCTCAATATTTCTGGCCTATCGCTTTGAAACTCGAACTGACTGAAACCTTTTACAGTTTAATTATATAGTTTTTTAAAACAGAGATTTAATAGTTAAAACAAAATGGATCAGAGTTGTGCAGACTTAAGGCCAATTTATAATTCTGTGTTAATTCGACTGGGATGTGAGTCTCTTCCGAGCCTCTGTGTAGCAACCAAAACTATGCATGTGACGAATAAACCTTGATTTGATTTGAATCATTTGTTGTTCAATATTGATCGGATAAAATTGACAATAAAGATGTTTCTTGCTACAAAACCCTCAGATTCTCGACGCCCCCTAGTGTTGTGGCGATGCAATACGTACGACCCCGATGCAGAACTATGAAAGGAACTTGTTCTGTTGAGTCGATTCACAAGTATAAATCAGGCTTTATTCATAAACATAACACAAGTATGTGGAGGGTGTAAAATACATAGAAATATGTCTCAACAATTTGCTTTAAAACATTTAGGATCTTATTATAACATTTATAACCTTTTTTGGACTTTGGTGCTTTTAATTTTGCATCCTATTCAATAATACAAAAAGTCCATGTTGTGAAAAATTCTCAATTTAAAAATGTTATATAGTATGAACAGCAAAACGAATTCAATACATCACATTCATGTATCACTGTATAATCTACATTTTCCAATGAGAGATCATATTTTTTTTAACATGTTCCCTGGTCTCTTAAGCATAGCATTGTTCCTGACATCAGAGTGTATTAATCCGCTAAGAAAAATATTAAAGTTTTATACAAAATGCAGTAGCAGTCAGGTACAGTACAGTAATTAAACAGTTTATTACACTGTTTAAAATGTTTAGCTGATACAAATGTTTGTAATGTAAAAAACGTTATTTAAAGTGTGAATTGTAGATGCCAAATGACATTATGTTTAATAAAGTTCTACAATACAATAATATACATTGATATAACATTTGTATGAAATACCAGCTGCATATGAAAATAAAGTTCTTCATTACAAAATAACGTCCATTCATCTTTGGCAAATGTTGGGAGAAGTTCCGTCACAACCTGTATAACACTGAAATAAAACTGTGCCGGCTCACCGATCCTATTCTGGCTTGATCACACATATCCCTTGGATTGTGGTGATCTGGCTCCAGAATACTTTGCAGTGTAGTTGTCTTTATTCGGACAGTTGCAGCACAGCAAACCTCCTCCGATGAGCAAAAGAGCAGAAGCGGCCCAACCGATGAACAAGGAAGCTCCCATCTCCATCTTCTGAGGAGCGAGAACTTGGGGGCTGTAGAATTCTGTTATGATGGAGTTGGCAGTCCAGCAGATCGGGATTAGACACAGAAAACCAGAAATGATGATGACCACACCTGCTGTGATTCCCACCTTCGCCTTGGTGTCTTTGTCTTCCACGCAGTTGGTGCATTTGCCCCCAGCGATGGCCAGCAGGATGCCGACGATGCCCATCAGGATAGAGATGACACACAGGGCACGGGCAGCTTGCAGGTCCGAACTGAGTGCCAGCATGGAGTCGTAGACTTTGCACTGCATCTGTCCGGTGCTTTGGACCACACAGTTCATCCAGATTCCCACCCAAGTGGTCTGAGCTGTTACAATGTTTTGACCGATAAAGGCCGTGACCTTCCACATGGGCAGAGCGCAGACCACAATGACCAGCACCCAGCCGATGACGGCCAGTGCCGTGCCTATCATCTGAAGCCCAGCTGAAGCCATGATTACTAGCTTGTGTCCTCGTAGTATTTCACAGAGACAGGAGAGCAGATCATTTATAGGCTTCGGAGAGGAATGGCTCCTCCTTTCTTACTCCCTCTAAATTTATTTGGACAATTTTCCTCTCAAATTAAGTTAAAGTTAAGGGAAGAATTTTTTAATAAATAAAAAAGCAAACACAAACCACAGTAAAACCTTAAAAATGAGTAGAGATGAAAAGACATTTTATCCAAAGCAAGTAGAGGTTAATAGAGGCATGTTGTAGGGTTTGAACCAGCAACCTTCTGGTTTTCTTAACAACTTGCCTTCCTAAATCATTGCAACTTTTGCATTAAATCTACTAGTCCAGTATCTTAACCACTAGGTTATGGGTTACTTTACTAAAAGTAAAATTTTTTACAGAAATCAAGGCACCAACTTAAACACCAAAATTGACCATAACTTTAGGACAAGGAATGATAAAAAGCTGACCGGTGAATCCTTAGGAATAATCGTAACACAACAGACTGGACGAAAATTATCCAAGTGAACAGATTGTCATAAAATATGTACATGTAATAAAACGTTTTGCTTGGCTATTGATGAAATCTTTGTTAATCACATCTTTAAAAGTTTCCAGCATTAAGCAGAAACTTTTATCCCAAAGTAACTCACATCACAGTTACATTATACAGGATTCTTGCATTGGTGAGGTCTGAACCAACGTCCTTCGGATAACTAGTTTTGTACCCTAACCATAAAGCTACCACTGGTCCACTACATGTGTAAATGTGTAAATCCTCTTTAGAAAGGCGTTCTCAGTTCGGCAAAGCCGTCACGTTTACTGTTAATTGTCTAGTCCTCTAAAATGAAGTCTCTAATTGAGACGAACAGATTTCTGCCATTTAAAAATGAAAATCTTTTCCTGATCTATTTTTCATAAGGAAGGAAAGCAGCACATTATCACTGGATTTGGAATCATTTAAAGGTTTTGCAACATGGAGTGTAAGTGATCCTTCAATATGTCCCATTATTGGTTTTCAGAAACCAATTCAGAACCACACAGGTGGTTTTACAAAACGGGCAGCTGTGGTTTTATCAATCCAGCACAGACAAAACAAACCTTTCATCCTGCTGCAGTCAAAACATAATTGCTATTGTTATTATTATTATTTAGCTAATATTATTAAATTGTGTCTGAAGTTTTTTAAGATACCAAGATACCAAATTAGTACTGACACAAAAAACCACACGGAATAAAAGAAATTCTGACCTTTTTTGCAGTCCGGATGGATAGAATCACCTCTGAAAAGAGAACAGCAGAATCTATACGAGCTACCGGTTCAATACGCTTCGAGTATGCCAACGTCCAGGGGTTTGCAGATTAAGGATACGAGCATGGACATGGCGGCATGAACGAAAAAAAATCAAAATAGGACTACTCAGATGTTTTTGGCTTCTCTCAAAAGAAAAAAACCAGAATCTAAGTAAGAGAAACGTATTGTTTCATTAAAGAAAGAGCGCACTGTTCAGGAGCCAAAAACTGCCATTAGGACAATAAAGGGTCTTTTTTAGAAAGGTAGCTCATTAAATTCTACTTGGCCATGGGTTGGTGGATAGAGTTCCATGTGCAGGTACACAGGTAAGGAATTTCTACAATTAAGTAGCTGAGGAAAGACGTCTCGGAGAATATCACTTTCTGTGGGTCTTCAATTATCAGAAGCAGGTGAAATCAGAGACACCATTGGGCGAGATAAACAAAGTTTCTTGGTCAGAAATAGACATTCAGTGTAGAAACATGTACGGTATAATATCAGTTATGTTTGTGACATGGAAATACAGTGATATTAACATTGGTTGCACAAATCTTAACTATATTTTAATGTCAAATATGTGTACACCTTTCATAACAAATGAGTTTGGTTGTTAGTTAGTAAAATCACCCTTATTACTAATTTATATAGATGTCATAATTCCACTGTACATTGATCATTGAACAGAAACTAATCTGAAACACTGAGTTGTTATTAAACACAGATGACCATACTGGTGCAATTTCCACAAGAGCTAAATTATGACCAGAAAGTTATTGATGTTCCTTTCATTCCAGGTAAGATTTTATGGGACAGTACGAGCTGTAATAACTTCCTGTGTTGTCTCGGTCTCCGTGAGTTGTTTGGAGTCTTTGTAATGGTCACTGACAGTCGAGCATGAGTAAGTTTCCGCTACAGTAAGTAAAGTAAATGAGTGACTTGTTTGATGTTTGCATTTTTAACTTCGGGGCTGGTGTGCAGAGCAAAGTAAATAATCAATGAAGTGGATCTCCTGCCTCATGTAAAAAAAAGGTCATCTTGGCCACCTATATGGCCCAACCTAGGACATTGACCAGGCCATTGTAAAGATTTAATTCTGTTGTGTTCTGAATTAGTGTTATAAATGTGGTTTAGTCGTGGCTTAGTGGTTCCTTTACAGGACCAGTAATCCAAAGGATGTTAGTTTAAACCACATTAATGGTAGGTTGCTGCTGTTGGGCCATAGAGCAAAGCCCTTAACCTTCGATGACTCTCACCGAAGACATCTGTTAAAACATTGTCTTTTGTTTACTAAAGTGTCATCACTCAAGACAGATTAGATTAACAAAAGCAACCAAAGAATCAAGAATAAGAAGATTCTTAGACAAAGAATCAAGCAATTCAATCAAGTTAATGCCAAACATAACCTGAGCAAATAGTAACTTATTCATTTCATGAATAGATACACGAATCAGCTTGACAATCTGCAATCACTTCCTACTAACATTTGTTCTTTTTACCACTGACTGTCATCTCAATATGCTGAAAAAGACTTTATTTAGGTAGGCAAAACATTCCATAAAATGGAAATGGTGTTAATATCAGATATTGTTGTGATGTTATCTGTCGAATTAATAAATAAAGATCAGTAATTACTATCAAAAGGCTGAACTAGAGATGGTCAGATTATTTTCACTTAAAGAACAATGAGTTACAACAGATGTAATCTGGAGGGTTGATATAATCCCAGATCAGATATCAAGCCTTTTTAAAATTCTTTGTTTATAGATTTCAGCATTAAAAGGCCATTTGCAATTTGAAATAAGTGGGGAGGTCAGCACAAGTTTGACGAACTGTGAGTTAAAACTGTATTGAAGACATTTACTGCTGGTGCGAGTATCCACCCTAAATACCCCGTTAAAAATACCCCGGTTCCATACTTGGCTGAGCTCCCTTTTGGCTGTGATTACAGTTGCTAATGGTCTGGTTTATATCTCCTAGCCTTGCACATCTGTATCCTGATCATTTATCAAATTTTCTTGCTAAAATCGCTCTAAAAGTTCTGCTCTGTCAGATTAAATATAAGAAGCTGCTAAATAGCTTTTCGCAATGAATCACAGATTTAGAGGAAGATCTTGATTAAATTTAACATATTAACGACTTAAATGGTCTAAAGTTTGGTTAGTTGTGTTAATCAACTTCTCAGAGGTCTTAAAATAGTTTCTTGATGTTATACAGAGAGGTTTTTTTATGCCTTGTCATACAAACGCTATTTTGCGTGAATGGGTGCTTGCTTTGCTTTAAAAAAGGGATGCCAAACAAGCTCATGGTCAGGTGTTCAAATACTTTTGGCCATGCAATGTAAAATAACTGAGAAAATTAAATCTTTATATCAAGTTCCAGCCAATTGTAAAGGACCCTGAATCCCAGTTTGCTCTTATACCAGTGCACATATGATGCCATCATGGTCTGACTCCACCTTCGAACTATAAGTATAAGTATAAAGCAGGTCGAATCCTCTTCTCTGCCTCTCTCATTTCTTTTCTGCCTCCCTCTCTCCCTCCCTCCCTCCCTCCCTCTTTCTCGGCATCCTTCTCTTAAGCTTAATCCAGGATTGGTCCGAGCAGATCTATTAACACACCTCATTTTAGAGACACGGAGGACTGTTAAGGACTTTTGCGGGCTGTGGAGCACCAGAGATTGGATGGACGATGGCTTCGGCTGGCCTTGAGATCCTGGGCATAATTCTCGCTGTGGCCGGCTGGCTGGGCTCTATGGTGGCCTGCTGCCTGCCCATGTGGCGCGTTGCGGCATACGTTGGCCAGAACATTGTGATCACCCAGGTGGTCTGGGAGGGCCTTTGGATGAGCTGCGTGGTACAGAGCACGGGACAGATGCACTGCCAGATCTATGACTCCATGCTAGCTTTGCCCAATGACCTGCAGGCGTCCAGAGCTCTGGTCATCATCGCCGTGTTTGCCGGCGTCGTAGCCATGGCACTGGCTGTGGCAGGGGCCAAGTGCACCAACTGCACGTCGGACGCGGCTGACAAACCACGCGTCATGTTGGGTGCCGGAGCGGCGTTTATGAGCGCCGGACTGATGCTTCTGATAGCCGTGTGCTGGACGGCGTACGCCATCGTCCTGGACTTTCATGACCCCATGTTGCAGGAGACTCAGAAAAGGGAGTTTGGGAACTCGCTGTATTTCGGATGGGGTGCATCCTGCGTACTTATCCTCGGGGGAGCGATACTTTCATGTTCTTGTACTTCAAGAGCGAGTAAAGATGCTGCAGCTACTGGAGTGCAGTACTCAGTGGTGAACACAGTGGCTGCTAATGGGTACTGCAGAAGGGACTATGTTTGATGTGTTAGGTTGCCAGATACAGTATAAACTTGCTTAATTCTCTGCAGATGTGTTCTGTAGAAGAGACTATGTTTGATTTGTCACGTTGCCAGATAAAGCATAAACGTGCCTTAAACTGTTATTGGTTGCCAGATACATCATACCTTTGCATGAACATTGAACTGCTAATGGTTATTTCTGGAGTGATTTAGATGTGTTATGGTACCAGATGTAGATACCAGATACCAGAATTAGGTTGCCAGATTAAACTGATATTTTCGTAAAGTATCCTAATGACTAAAATTTGATGTCTGATGTTGCCAGATAAAGCAATAATCCATACACTTTTATTTAAAGACAACTAAGAGGGGAAAATGTGAAATGTGTAAATCTGTTATGCAAAGAACAATAATGGTAGAATTTGCATTGCTAAGTTGATGTATATTAACATTTGAGTTATTTAATGAAACATAATACCAGATAGGTATACAACAAGGCTATGCATTAGGTCCAATTATGATAATCTTTTTCATCATTGAACCTGCATTTGGCTTATTAGTAAGCATTCCTAATTTGATGGGTATGCGATCTCTATTAAATAAAAGACTTTCCAAAATGTTTACAAGTCTTGTATTATACCCAGCCTGCACTATAATGTTTTTCTGACTTTCTTACCTACCTGGAAGAAAGGAATGAAAAGTCTCTCCTGAAATAAGATTCCTTTTTCAAAGCTTATCAGGTCACTCTGAAATAAGGAATGCTCACTAATCCGTATCTTTGGAGATCTACCTTTCTCCTGAGGGCAGCTACACTTTCGAAATTAGCCTCCCTGGGTCTGTGTGTAGCCCTGACCAGGTACAATACGACCCTTGTTCCCAGAGCTTCTGTTGCTTCTTTGTTTCCAGATTCAGACTTTTTTTTCCGGAGGTTTAGGAGCGTAACTGAAACCGACCTTCATGAGATGAAAGCTCCTTACCTTCTTTTTTTGGGCGGATAATTCTCCAGACGAATCCTTAATGACTTCAGTGGAGTGGGAGTGATGAGAGTGGGATTCTGATTTGTGACATTTTATCGTTTCGACGAGCAATCTACTTAAAATGCTGATTAATTTTATATAAGTGTCGAGGTACTGACAGAGAAAAGATGATTTTGTCTAACGTTAGAATTATACAGTCACAAAAAATGGGGGATAGTCTTTAATCATTAAGGTGCACTTATCTTGTCCGATCAGGTGTAACGTTATGATCACTGACAGGTAAACGCAATATCATTGATTTTCTCTTAATCATAGCACTTGTTGAAAAGTGGGATATATTAGGCAGCATGTGAACAAGGGAAAATTGCCAAATTGTCACGATTGGAAGAAAACAGCTCTTATATAGAGATAAAGTGGTCCAGGGATGGAACAGGTGATGGACGTGATGTTAGTTCCGACAGACAAACTGGTGTAACTAACTGGTTCTGGTAAAAAGATTTCACATACAAATGAAGACCAATCTGTTTAATATGTGTTGAAAATCCATCCACATTCAGCTCCTGAAAATAAAGACCATATTTTTCTCGCACAAGCAGTATAGAATAAAACTTTAATATCAAGATTAAAGTTAAGTAAACGAGAGGAATTTGTGATATATATATATTGTTCTTTATACTTGTTAATGTTCACCTTCACCGCTGCTTCTATACAGCCTGCATAGCGACAGTGGAAAATATTTAAAACGGGCAAATAGTCAGAAGGAGAATGTTATTAGTCACGTGTAGACTTAAGACAGGTTCAGATAGCCAGGGGTGTTGGGGTGGCGCACTGCCACAGAGATTCGTGTTTGAATCTTTGTATTTCTGGGCATCTGGAAAGACATATTTGGCCGTGTCACACACAGCAAGATGAAGTAGCTTTGTAAACATTGTCGGCCCAAGATAAGATAACTCGGATAATTAATCATTAATGTGAAGTACACAACACGTGCCCATGGTTCACCCATATTTAAAAGAAAACTTAAAACAGAATAATATATGTGCACTGCTTTTGTAGGAAGTCATAATAATAATTACGACTCAAGTGTAGACAACTTGTCAGTCCAATCTGGGTCTGATCTGTCCAGAAAATCCGTTGCCACATGACATTACGGTCTTACCAATCTTTTATCATGGCACTCGTTCAGCTTCTTTGAGTAAACATTGTGAAACTGTTGTTATAGGTCAACGATACTTGTACTTAATACTTATAGTGGGGCAGTTTTGCCAAGTGTGTAAAGCTTTGGGCTGTCAATCAGAAGATTGGAGGTTCCAATCCAGGCTCTGCTCCAAGGAGCAGAGGACCCATGTTGGGTCCTCGAGCAAGACCAGTAACCCTGTCTGGTCCAGGGGCGCCGAACGATGGCCGATTCTGCGCTCTTACCCCAATTTGAGTAAACGTTGGAATATACAAAAAGGAAAATATAAAATATCTTTAATGTTTAATGTTTAAAAATATCTGTAATGACAAATAAAGCATTTCTATTCTATTCTATTCTAGTGTCACACACTTTTTACTTTCGCATCCATTCGATAGGTCGCATCCTTTTAGCATCCATCTATTTATCTAACCATCCGTCCCATCATCCATCCGTCTGCATGTAAATCATTAAAAACGTTTTAAAAGCATTCCTTTTAGGTGTCGATTATGGAGTATTGTTGTTTACGCAATTTTCTTATATTTAAACTTACATTCATAGTCAAATGTAACTAAAGGCAGAGAAATGTATAGACAATTTATTATACGTTCTTATATTATTTTTAGTGTAGATGTGTTTTACACTATATTGTTTTTGTCTCAATGCCTGGATTGGACACACTAGCTCTTTTGTGTTCTGTTTCTACGGAAGTCTGACATCTGTGACCGCGGTCAGCCAAATATTTTCAATCAGGATGTGTGAATGAGAGACATTTTTGTGCAATCAAGCCGTTCCCGTGTTAAGGAAACGGGACACTTATTAGTGCCTCGCGCCAACCTATTATCTCCGAATATGTGAGCCGTATCATTTTAAGTATTATGTTTATGTGACTTGGTCAAGCTTTGCTTAGGATTAGGCTGAAATTGTGCAAAGCAATTTCCACAAATGCATTTTCGTGGTTTGAAGTGTCACATACGGGTTATCCTTTAACCAGACATCTCCAGTCTCCCGGTTAGCAATTCACTGTTTGAGCAAATAGTTCAATCATTAAAGGTTTCTGTGCCAAGGTTATACTGTGAGGGGGGTAAAAAAAGAAAAGAAGACAATATTTTGAATGTTTTTGACCAATCCCGGTAAGATCTGTTCCAACAAAAGCTCCACCTTCCTGTGTCCAGTTAAAGTATTGCCGAGAACCTCCTTCTGCATCTGAATCCAGTTTGTCCATTTCTCTGGTGGACTCTCTACCACAAGCAACACGACAACACGAATGGCGAGTCAGGGGTTAGAAATCCTGGGCGTCACGTTAGCGACGCTGGGCTGGCTGGTCGGCATTGTTTCGTGTGCCTTGCCCATGTGGAGGGTGACGGCGTTCATCGGCTCCAACATCGTGACGGCGCAGGTCATCTGGGAGGGAATCTGGATGAACTGTGTGGTGCAGAGCACGGGCCAGATGCAGTGCAAAGTCTACGATTCCATGCTGGCTTTATCCCAGGACCGACAGGCAGCCCGGGCTCTGTGTGTGATCTCCATAGTGCTGGGGGTGCTAGGAATCTTGGTTTCGGTTGTCGGGGCCAGATGCACCAACTGCGTCGATGAGGAAGGCACCAAGGCCAAGATTATGATCGCGTCTGGAGTGACATTCATCTGTGCCGCAGTCATGCAGCTCATCCCCGTGTCCTGGTCGGCCCACGCGATCATCATGGACTTCTACAATCCTCTGATCACCGAAGCCCAGAAACGGGAGATGGGCGCTTCTCTGTATCTGGGTTGGGCGGCTGCTGCTCTGCTACTGATAGGTGGAGCAATTCTGTGCTGTAGCTGCCCCCCACGGCAGGAGAAAAACTACACCCCGGGGAACAGGATGGTCTACTCCGCGACAAGATCTGTAGCACCCAGTGGCTACGACAGACGAGATTACGTCTGATCTGATGACTTTAGATGAGTCGAACCTTGCACTAGCTTTGATCAGACCAAGGAGGGTAAACGATTGGGATCGGACTGATGCATTAGTGGGAAATAAGGAAAGGTTCAGTCGTGTTACATTCACAGCTTATAATGTTAATTTAAACTGTTTTTATTGTTTGTTTGTTGGTAATAATTGTACATCATGATTACCATATTTACTTTAAACCTTTTTGTATTTTATGCCTTTTTTTTAGAACCATGCCAACTGCTTTTATGACTCTCAGGCCAAATAAAACTTTGTATGTGTTTTTTTTATATTGTGGTCTGTATTATAGCAAAAATAAACGTTTGCTTTTTATTATAATAATAATGAAAATAAATGATTATTTTAATGTATGATTAAAATTAATTGTCAAATATCATTACAATAATTAGTATCATAAAAATTGTCCATTATATACAATTACTGTGTATTATTAAACACACAGTATTAATGTTACTCTAAACGTTATACTATAATTTATACTATTTACACAAATATTATAATATAATATTATAAATATATATTTATATATAACAGAATAGATATTATAATGTAATAATAATAATAAAAATTATAGTAATAATAATGAACTGCATTTTGTTGCCTTGTACGCTGGTTATAATTTAATCTAATTTAATAATAGTAAATAAAACAAAACAGTCCTATTATAAATATTATATCATAAATAGTATAGTATATTATTTAAAATGAATAATAATATAACACATTATAAATAATAATAATAATTATTATTATTATTATCATCATCACAAAAACACAGAATATAATTAATAATACATTACATTTTAAATATTGTTATATTATAATTATATGGTATAACATGTTAAAACATGTAAATATTAAACATTATACATAGAAAAAAGCATTATTTATGTTATTAATGTGTAATATTTGAATAGGGATGACACAGTGATGTAGTGATTAGCCTCCAGTCTGTCTGGATCCTTGTTGTGTTGGGCTGGTTGGCGTTGAGATGATCACATGCCCCTTCAGACATGTAAATCAGGTCATGTCACGAACTTAATTGCCCGATTCTGACGCCACTAACAGACCTACCAGAGCTGTAGGGTCACTACAGACCCACATGAATGTAAAGCGTACCTGACTGTGCACACGTCATCCATGTTTTACCCACTTTACTGATTATTAATGACCTTTAAACGTATAATCATCAAAGTGTCAAGTAATCTTGCTCAAGATTAGTAAAAAACGACGAAACCAAAACAGGTCTGAGTAAAAAGGCGCTGAATTTTGGGCTTCTATCTTCTGGCCTTTAAAGCCTGATTATGTTTCCCCGCACGGCCCCCCAAACCGACCGTCCACGGAACAATGGAGCAGTTTCAGTGTAGCAAGCCAGAAGCCAGACGGCGAGTTTAGACGCCATGGAATGTCAGGGGAGTGTATTAGCTCAGTCTCGGCGTGGTATCTAGTGCACCCTCTCTGTGGTTAAAGACTCAAGGTCACGGAAATTAGGAACAAACAGGATCCACAAACACTGAGGGGTCAACGGGTCGAGGATCGTCCCATAGTCTGGCACTAAACGACACGTTACAAATTACACGTACCTAAATGCTTAAAAGCTGTATTGACTTGTTTAATTTGTGTTTTTTTTCCTTTAAAATGATTGTGAGGTCTGGATCCTGTTTGCATTGCACATCAGAGACACGCCCCCTTCAGTTAAATAGTAACTCAGTCACTTTTACTGAGTGCATTTTACTTTATATTTTATATTTACGCTACTAACTGTAGTCGTATTTAAGTTAAAAACATCTGGAGTACGATGTTTTAGTATTCTTTAGCATATACTTTAATCTCGTGCTATTTATTGGATCGTTCCGCTTGATGTCTGACCTGCGCATTATTAGTATTAATAGGTTCGATAAATCAACAACATTGAGCCATTACCTAATAAATTCTAGGTCGTTTAGTATCGTCGTTTAGTAAAATATTTATTTTACATGCGTGTATGATGAGAGTTACAGCTGTTAGAATGTTTCATTTGCTCGAGATAAAGCCAATGACTAATCACACTATTATTTTTGACACTTTTAGTGAGGACTACTTATCTGAATGTTTTGGAACATCAATTTTTTGGCAGGTGTGGTACACGGGGAGGGCAAGATCACCACCATGCACGGTCAAATTCTTGTTGGCTCCCTGTTAGTATCATGATATCTTAACGGGTCAATGTGTAGCGTCATGCACAGCGATGGTTGCTGAAGCTTCGCTTCGGTGCTCCAGATGGTTGGTGGGTAGTGAGCTGGAGTGTTTTACTTGTTTACTTGCCTGGGCGTTGTTCAGTGATATTTGTAGTAACCCAGATAATTACAACGTTTGTTACTAACTGGTTTCTAGAAGTCTTTAGGGTTTTGCATCATAGTACAGCATTTATAATTGTTAAAACAATATAATGTTATTCATCCAGTCACCTATCAATCCATCCATTATCTACTTTTTGCACAGCTTATTTCTATTTAAGGTCACACAGGGACACACACTACACACCTGAACAGGTCTGTTGCTGTACCTTTGTATTAAGGCCTACTAATTCCTCTGAAAACTTCCACAGACTAGGTTTGATCCCCAGGGATCCCCAAGTTTAGTGTAGACTTGCATCAACTAAATTACATTCAGCGATTCCGGCGCTATGAATTGTCTCTAGATGCCAGTGCACTGGTGACTATGTGATGCTCTGTGATGGTAATAAAATGCAAGCCTTGTTTCCAGGGCAAAAAATATTTGGAGACGGAAAGTGAGGCTGGATTTAAAAAAGTATGACTACGTGCTACCCAGATCTGGTTTTCAATGGAAAGGATTTTTAAGAGATGATCATTTAAAAAAAGAAGATAGTTCTAGAACTGAGAAGAAGAAAAAAACAGTAAAAAAAGAGTTGAGGTCTGCAGAAGTGTCACTGTCCTGCAGGACTCCTCCCTCCACCTGTGCTGAAGTATAAAGGATGTAAATGAACCACATCACTGACTGAGAGGCATCGCTTTCACTCCCAGCGCTTATAATTTACCGCTTGGCTGGCGCTCCTAGATCTGTTGGCAAGTGCAACGCGCCAGCGTCCTGGACCATGTCTGTCGGGTTGGAACTTATCGGCATGGCATCGTGCATGCTGGGGTGGCTTCTCGCCATCGTCTCTTGCGCTCTGCCCATGTGGAGGGTCACGGCCTTCATCGGATACAACATCGTGACGGCGCAGGTCATCTGGGACGGCCTTTGGATGAGCTGCGTGGTTCAGAGCACCGGTCAGATGCAATGCAAGGTCTACGACTCCATGCTGGCCCTCTCCCAGGATCTCCAAGCGGCCCGGGCTCTTACGGTCATCTCCAACTTGCTGGTCATACTAGCCATGTTGGTGTCTGTCACAGGGGCGAAATGTACCAACTGCATCGAGGACGAATCGTCCAAAACCAAAACCATGATCGTGGCCGGAGTTTTGTTCAACGTTGCCGGCGTCATGCAGCTGGTTCCCGTCTCTTGGTCCGCGAACGCGATCATCAGGGACTTTTATAATCCGTTACTAAGCGATGCACAAAGACGAGAGCTTGGGGCCTCGCTTTACATCGGATGGGCCGCTACGGCCCTTCTGATCATGGGTGGATCG
>JAOUQU010428856.1:0-10315 GCA_028566735.1 Ammoglanis amapaensis | reverse complement strand
ACTGGTCGCCCGCCGCATTAGTTGGTACCCCAAAAGTAGCCCGCAGCTTCAAAAAGGTTGGTGACCCCTGTTCTAGATCAATAAAGTATCTATCTGTATCTTGACCATATATAATAATGTTCAGCCTAGTGGCACTGTCGCTTTACGGCAAGAAGGTTCTGGGCTGAATGCTTAAGTGAGTGGGTCAAAGTCATTTTGTATGTTCACCCAGTGTCTCTGCATGCGCTCTGGCTTCCTCTCGTAATCCAAGAAGCCTGAAAAGACGGAATTGTCAATGACTGACAGCTTGTGAACTGATTACAAATATGATGAATAATTACGTGTCTGTCGTGTGTGTGTGTAACCTAAAAGTCTAAAACATGATGTTAAATCTCCTTTTTGTGTGCATCTTTTAGGTGTGGACTTTGTAGTGCCCAAAACGGGTTTCTTCTGTAAACTATGCTCTCTGTTTTATGGGAATGAGGAGACTGCAAAGAAAACTCACTGCAGCAGCTTACGGCATTATGAGAACATGCAGGTAAATGTACAAATGCTCTCATAGTTTATATGTAGTAATTTTTTTCATCGCTGGTATCGATTAAATTGCATCTACATTCTAAAAGGAAACTTTTCTGTTGTGCTTTGTGCAGTTACACATTCTTGCCACACGTACACTTTACAATCCGTTTTGTTTGGTGTATGTCTGGTTTAAGGTAGAAGCATATTTTAGTGTTTCTCCAATTGATAGTTGTAAACTTAAATTAAAGATCAGACCTCAATCAGACCAAACATATAAAATATAAAGCCGGCATGAGGTTTGAATTAAGATTCTCTGGCAGCCATTCATCTCTTCTTGAAAGACCTGTAATATAAATTGTGTATGAAATCCTGCTCACTTACTTTAGTCTGTTTCAGTGGGAATTTTTGTGTATCTAGGTTTTATAACCTTTTTTCATTATTATTTTATTTCTCATACAAAAAATAAAATGGAAAGATTTACACATGTGATTTTAATGTATTTAATATGTTGGTCATGGGTTTACTCTGGGTACTCCAGTTTCCTTTCACAGTCCAAAAACAAGCAGGTAAGGCCAGTTGAAGAGACCAAATTGTTCATGAATGTGTTTGATGTGACTTGTGTAGCGATTGAAACTTGTCTGATTAATGACCGTTTCCTGTCATGGATCTGACCTAGAGTTTAAAATAAAGTAAATACAAAAAATGACAGAATGATGCTCAACATGTTAGCAATATAGCTAGCTATATTCAACAAATAGCTGTTTAACCTGAAGGTGTATTATGAAAAACCTATCTGAATGTTAACCAATAGCAAAGAAAACATGCACAAGCTCATTACTTTAAATCATTCATTTAAATCTGTGTAACGATGCAATTATAGCTCATATTGTTCGTGTTGTAGCTACACTGCTGTCTACTGCTCAACATTGTACGGTGGTTGGGTTTTTTGTTGATGTGACTGAATGATGAATGCTAAACACATTCCGTCCGGGTTTTTCAATTTGTGGTCCGAGCAGCGCTGGCAGTCCATGACATGTTATTCAGTTTAACTACTGAAAATACCTTTGGAAATTTGTTTTATTGGGTCATCTGAATGAATAATTAATTTAATACAAATATCGAAAAAACAAGACAGGATATTCAACCTTATCTGTTTAATGAATTGGACTTTGGCAATGTGGTCTGTTGCAAATAAACTATCCTTCGATACAAATCGGATCAAAACTTGTTTTAGAGGTGATTTTGATCTAAATGTTATTTCGATTCTTTGATTTAAATGTTATTTAGGTGGTCTCTGGGTGAGAACAAGTTAAAACCCCTTGCTATATTGTCGATAAGCGAGCCACTGCGTGACTCTTTGGAATGGGAAATGATTGCCGCTGTGACCTAACCACTGTTCAAATAAAAAAAAAAGGCTAAAATGTATTTTATAAATACTCAATGGTCTGGATATATTAGCCAATTGAGCTGGCCATAGTTTGCCCACCTTTGGTATTGAATATATTGTTATTATATATAATCTCTAATTATTTTTCATGTGTTTGATTTACCTCGTGTTTAGAACCAATTTAATGGTTTTAAGATTTCAGATTGCTTTTATTGAATTTAACTTCTTTTGTATTTCAGAAATATTATGAAAAGCTCAAGACAAAAACTGGAAGCTCAACTTGCACATCGACTCAAAATCCAGCGTCTGATTAAGTATAAATGAATAATTTGTGTTACTACCATTTAACAGGTCTAATGTTTCGTTAAAATTGGGTTTTTCTTTTTTTAAGTTTGCTTAAAAAATAAAATTATAATAAATTCTGTTTTACCCAATAAAGAACATTTTAGTAAACAATTGTGCTTGTTTTCTTTATTGTACTTTACATTTATTTATTAATTAATTCTTTTAGGTCTTTTACAGAATGTTACAATTATGACACTTGCACACTAGATTTGACATTTATTATGGATAAACATTTACAATACAAATACTGTGAACTATTGTGCTGTAACACTGACAGCACATTTAAAGTTTTTTAAATCTTCAGTATACATTTGATTTCCTATAAAGAATTCCAAACAGAATGGTGTTATTGTGAAAATACTTTCGTTACGGCATTATGTTCTGTTATTCATAAATATATTTTCAATAGCGAAATAGTTAATGCTGAGACAATTTAATTTGACAGAACCTTTGAAATGACGGATCAAGATTGTTAACGTTATGGTTAATTTACTATTTTTGTAAGTTCAAAAGGGTAAAAGGTTGGTGATATATACTGCACCAGACTGGCCGAAGTATTGTTTAAATATAGATGTGCAGCTGGGTTTTCTGATTTTACTTTGGTCTTATAACTCTTTATTTGATTACATTGCTTATAATTTGGGCATTTAATATTTTAAACAATGTTGAGCAGCCAGACTAGTCTTAGTTTTTGTATTTGAATAATTCGTTTTAAGGGGTGTATACAAAATAATAGCTGTATAGAACTCAATCAGAGAGGTCAATGATTCTTTGAAGTAACAGGTATGAATCAGGTGGCCCTTATTTAAGTGTGAAGCCAGCATATGTACTTATGTATATGTACGTTTCTCTTTAAAAGTCTGAGACATATGGGTTGTTTGAGACATTGTTTTGAAGTATAGTGGATTTTAATGTTTTTCTTTTTTTTTAAATGCTGACAATGATCGGCTGTTGAGCTAAAATGATCTCTAATGATTACAAATGGACAGCAAAACCGGAGACATGGAAGAAAACAGGTGACTGTCATTATACATGAAAATTATATTGTTCTTTTGGGGTTCAAGAGCCACAGACAGTTCATCAGATGACAAAACAAAAAGGTATGCAATGTTTCGAATGTATGGAAATAAAAACTTGTGCTTAAGTTACTGTTACTTTAAACACAACTATAGAAACAAATACTCAAAACTAACATTTAGCCTCCTATTTATTCCAGGTCGGAATGGATGTTTGCCGAGGAGCCACTCCAGCTGAGCAGACTCTGAAGTATGAGCTTGTTTGTTTGCAAGCAGTCGTGAGATTTAAACAGGAAAAACAGAATTCAACCTTACAGCGATTACATATGATATTCTTGCACCCTTTCGTGTTATGTTCCACCAAGTTGCCACATGTAGGACAAGCTCTCAGAGATGGAACTTTGAGGTTTTGAAGTGCTGGAAGTGTTATATCTCCACAGTTTAACAACTTTTGAATCTTGGGATTGATGCATCCATTGTTGTCGCACTTGTCGGAGCGAGGTGCTGACCCTTTCCAAGGCTTCATGCACTGCCAGCAGAACTCCTGTTTCTTACCATTTACTGCTGTGCAGATGGTACAGCGTACACAAAGGTTGGTCAAATCCTTCCTTTCAACAAATGACTTGCAACCAGGGCACTTAAAGAACAAATCAATAGTATTAAATTGAGTTTAGTAATTTATAAATACTGCTAAATTAAAAAAATAATTTAATACTGCACATGCGCACACAAACATATACATTTGGCTTTATATTAACCATGCATCTTACATTTAAAAATATATTTGACTTAATTGGCACAGTTTTTCAAACACCAAGATATTGTGAACACATATGTCTGTGGATTTGGGGGGTCTAATTGCCATGGTTCTAGTCAGGTGTACTTGCATGTTAATAAAACTAAATAATAATTAATTGACTTGATATTAACAAGCATTTGACATACTTACCGAGTTGTATTCAAAGTACTTGTTTGCTGCCAGGGTAGCCATGGTTTCTTCAAAGTAGTTCTGCTCCTCATCAGTCAGTAAAGCAATCCTACGCACTTCCATGTATGACCACTCAGCTTCGCACTTCTTGTTTGTTGTTTCATCCTTTAAAGCTGGACAAAGTAACTTGTACTGGCCCTGTATGGAAAATGTTTTGATAAAACCTGTAGGCTGACTTTTGTTTCCATTTTTTTTGTTTTTCTGTCGCTGTAAGTCTAAAATACATCTTGGGTATAGCTATGTTTGCCCACGTGTTTGGTGCTATTTGGATTAATATAATCAGGAATTCAGTTTAGTGGGATTATTCTAATTATTTAATCTGTGATTAAATGACAAAAAAGTATGATTTATTAAAATATATTTGTTATGTTCACACTGACTGTGTTTTAGAACAACACCTAATGTAGAATAATTAAAAATTCCACCTGTTCCAGAAGACTGCGACACCAAGCAGTAAGGGATTCTGGTGTGACAGCATGGCCACATGACATCTCGGCTCTCATGGTGTTGGGATCATCATCGAGGGCTAAAAGTAAAAAAGCAATTATTTGAAGACAGTAAGAGCTTATTATGTGAATGACAAAAGACATGCAGATTTTTATTTATTGTATTTTTTGCGTTTTACAAATTGTTCAGGTCATTCATTTCACTGCTTAGGATTGTATTTTTTTGTGCTGGTAGATAGCGTCGTTCATTTGAGTTGTTATTAAGGTAGACAAACAGAAAGTACAAATATAAACTGGAGCTTATTATGAAGCAAAAGTGAAACACATCTTGTTCAGCCAGATATAATTTGTTAAATCTTGTGTGGTGGGGGGTTGTCCCAGAAGAGTGAAACATTTAGAAAATGAAGGGTGGAAATTTAATAATTTGTTCGAGATTGGAACTTCAATTGAAATGGGCGGGGTGGGTAGCAATTTTGCCTTAATAGCAAGAAGGTCTTAATCCATTTACAAGTCAAGTTATTAATGTTCATTTTGTGAAATCTGCATGTTCTCCTCTTCAACTGTTTTTTCTGTTTCAACTGGGAAGGAGCCAAATTACAATGCAAGTACATTAACAGTAAAAGTTTCAAATAATGAAGAACCCATGCCAAAACTGATAGTTTACAGTTCTAACATGAACTTTAATGGTATCTTGGTCACTTCATAGTTCTACTGTAAAGGTATACTACGTTCACACGAAAGTTCATATTACTTTAGTTTCTTATTCTATTATGTAGGCATTCCTGGCATAAATTCAGCGTTTATTCTAAGATTACATACAAATTCAAGCATTTTGTGCCATTAATATCATTTTTAGCTGTTGTTTTATTTTTAGTGCAAAACACATGTATAGACGCAAATACACATATTCTCATATTAAACCATTTTGATGAATTGTATATAGAATAAAATCCACTATTTGATTGTACTTACTAATATCATCTCTTCGAGTAACAAATGTAATACAGCCGTCCCTCATAGGATCATAAGATTTTTCTGTCTCTGTCATTGTTGGTTTTGAGTCAAAGAATTCTGCTGTATACTTATAGGTTTACACAGTTTTAGTTTCACTTTTGTAATGTGCTTTCTCGGAAATCATGTTGAACCTAGTAATGCTTGTCACTTTAAAAGTTGAAATGTTATTAATCACGTCAGTTACATGTCGGGGTTCTCTTAGAAATTTCAAAACTTTTACAAGTGCATTTAACAACATAAACTTTTATATACAACGTCATAACATACAACATACACTTTTGGTCAAAATCTTTGAACTAGTTTAAAATAGCTAATTTATTTACAATGTTTTCACTGCAACATTTGCATTTACAC
This sequence comes from Ammoglanis amapaensis, assembly GCA_028566735.1. Lineage (NCBI taxonomy): Eukaryota > Metazoa > Chordata > Actinopteri > Siluriformes > Trichomycteridae > Ammoglanis > Ammoglanis amapaensis. The sequence continues at coordinate 4,267 of JAOUQU010428856.1, read as the reverse complement.
TAAAAGGCTTTTTCAGCAGATAAAAAAAATCCACTGCCTTAAAATCTATGTGCAAACCAATTTGATTTTATGTCATATTCTCACCGACAAGAACTACAGTAGTTAAGACAAAAGCAAATAAATTTACAGATTTGGAGAGCTTCAGGTAGTGCATAGATGTCAAAGATCAGCTGGCTTTGTGGTGATGTTGCAGTGGACAGTCTTTACTGAAGGCCCTCATCTATTTGGTCTATGACTGAGTTTTTCAACAGGACAGTGCATCAGTTCACAATGCCTGACTTCTTCCAGAAGAAAGACATCACTGTCTAAATCTGATAAGATTTGGGAAGAGAAGTATCGTATCGGAGTATCAGAGACAGATTTGAACGTTCTCCATAAAGTATTCAATACTTGGAGCAACACGTCAAACGTGTTATTGTTATAAGCAATCCATCCAGGGTTTTCTAGAGGCTTTTGTTGTTGTTTTTATGTTTTATTGCTGTGTTCATTTTACAAATTCTTGTAATGCAAATTCTTAATGTTTTTATTTGGTTTATTTTAGTTTTTATTTAAAGTTTATTTAAAAAGTTCATAAAATACAAAAGAAATTTTAAATGTAAATATATTTTTCATGTAAGTTTTTTTCTGTGAGGTTGTGGCTGGTGCTGTCGCCTCAAAGCAAGAATTCAATGGGTTTGAGTCCCAGGTTCGTAGAGCCCCATGTATTACATGAATCTTATGACTAATATTAACAAACAGCCTATAGCGCCACCAGGTTGTCCAGGGGTTGGTTTTTCTATGAAGAGAAAGTGAAAGTTTACAGGATAAGCTTTGCTCGTTCTTCAGCTCGCAACTGCGTTCGAAATGGGCAAAATCTACCAAATTCACGTTATCGGCCTTCATGGCGAGAGGAAAACTATCGACGTCGCAAACTCGGAGGAAGAGTTCAAAAACACGACTGTTTCGACGTTAAAAGAGAAAATTATCCAGAAATTCCCGGAATATAAAGGTAACATTATTTATCGTAAACACGACATGAATGAGTATAAATGCATGTAACATAATGAAAGCTTAATAAAAGTTTATCTTGATTTAGGAGTGGAGATGACATTGATATACACAGACGTTAGACTCGAGGACAACGACACTTTTGCTCAGCGAGAGCTGCACGATCACTCCACCATCGTGGTCGTGTCCAGACTACCCGGAGGAAAACCCGCCTTCTAGAGTGACAGCATGTGTATGGACACCAGACTTTCAAAACTAACTTCTTTTTCTTTCTTTCTTTTTTTTTTTTTTTTTTGGGGGGGGGTGTAGTTGTAGCTGTTGGCTTAGTTTGTATCTCTGTTTTATAGTCTATATCTTTTTTAAAACGTTAAAGGAATCGTTATTGTGTGGTCATGTTTCTGTCAAAATAAAATTTACGGAATTTCTATGGTTTCCTTAAATTTAATTTGTGAAATTATAAATGTGTTGGTGGTGTTATTGGTTAGCTTCTCAATTTCCCTTTTTATTTCCTTAACTGAACATATTTTTCTAAAAAAAAAATCATTTCCGTTTAATGACAACTGATTAACCCAATAGTTGTCTCAACAAACACTAATATAAATAACTAAAAAATAGTCATTTTGTTTTTATTGTATACGTATTTTTGTTGTCGTTGATAAGATTGGAACTGAAAATTCTTAACTGAATTGTTCTGTGTATCTATATTTAATTGTAGTTTAAATAATAATGTTATATAGTTATGCTTTAAACAGTTTAGACAATTAAAAATAAAACCATGCCATTCTAACAAGTGTTGCTATTGCGTTTTTAAACTAGTTTAAAATATCTCCTTGGTGTTTTTGAACAAATTTTTCAGTTTTTATTCCCATTATTTTGCTTCTTATGATTACTTGACTGTTTTACAAAACATTTTTGACAAGAGGAAACATGCAGTTGTTGGTTCTTATGCCATTTAATTTTCTTGACTTGTATTTGTTGTTGTTGTTTTTGCTTCAAAAATCTAAAAATTAATTTGAATCAGAAACAGATTTGCGCATGCTCGGTAGGACTTCTCGCCATGCGGTTGAAGGACCACGTGACTAAGTAAAGCCTAAACGGAATTCATCAACTGACACTTGAAACGAAAGTAAAATCCAAAGCAAGACTTGCGTTGAGGTTTAGTATCTTTTTATAGCAAGAATTTTCACATTTCTGGCAGCAGATTATAAACCCAATAGTAAAATGGGAACTGCCTTTAGTTTTTTCCGCAACCTATTCAGACCATCAACTGTAACAACAAGGTAGGAATAGTTCGGTGCTTCAGTGTTGGGTCAGTGCCAGAGCCTAATGTTTTGTAAAACAAAGAAAACAACGACAAATACAACACATTTGAAATAAAACATATAGTATTTAAATTATATTTCCACAGTATTGACGTCACTTCGTTGAAACTTAAATGATTACTTTAACTTTACTTTACTAAGTTTTTACTTTAACTTTACTCAGACCTGATGAAAAACGTTATCATGGTTTGAGAAATCAAGGTTCCACCTGCTACCTGAACACTGTGCTGCAGTGTCTCTACATGACCGAAGACTTCAGAAAGTGCATACAAAAGTAATAAAGTTTTACATTTGTAATTATTTTGCCTCTGACCGTAACACACAGATTATTATATTATTATTAGAGTGGAAATGTAATAAATACATTTACTTATTTTATAAATAATAAAACACTAGTTGGCTGTGCAAGTCATTAATGACTAATTAATAAAGCAAGTAAAGTAAAGACTAATTAATTATCAAAAATTGAATAACATTCTAATGGTATTTATATAGATAGATGGGTACAGACAGACACATCATTTTGGCAAAATAGTAATTTAACTTTTTGTGTAATGAGCTCTAAACAGGGTTCTGAGGATTGTGAGGGAAGTGCTTCTTTGACTCAAGAACTGAAAACACTATTTGAAAAGCTAGAGGGTTCAATAGGTACTACTGAAGGAATAACACAATGTTTGGGCATCACTAATGGTAAGTGATTGTCAGCATTTGTTATGGCACAGTTTGCTTCGTTGTGTTTATTCTTTCCTGTTTACAGTTCGGCAGCAGCAAGATGCACTGGAATACTACCAAAAAATTTTAAAAGCAGTCAGTCCATCAGCATCTGAGGTTTGTATGTTTATCTAAATAAAGGGTCTTAATGTGTTTGCTTACAGCTTTATCGTTGTAAGTACAGATTATGCAATACTTTTATATGACTTTTATATGAATTTATATTATATATGACCCTTATATGTGACACAATTACAGGTATTTAAAGGGGTAATGAACAACAACAGTGAATGTGCACATGGACACTTTTTCCAAGAGAAGTGTTCCTTTATTTCAATTCCTCTAGCTATAAAAACTGGACAAAACGAAGTGTACAAAGTGGTAAATACATTAATACAAGTTTTTTTATCATTGAAATGATCAGACAATAGTTTAATTTTATTAAACTTTTTATTTAAATGTTGATTTTTCTAGGAGGATGGGTTAGAGACATTTTTTGAACACACAAAGTTAGATGAAGACAATTGGCTGTATTGTGAGAGGTGTGACCGAAAAACCGAAAGCGAGACTGTAAGTATTTTAATGAATTAATTAAATTTAATAAATTGATGTTGTTACACTGATGTTTGCGATAAAAAATTACTTAACTGGTTAAAATATAGCCTTGTTTAAATCAAAATAATTGAGTAATTGTAAAATTGTATTGTGTTATTAGTTTGGACATACTTTAGGGTGATGCAGTAGTAAATTGTATCTGGCTAAGATCACTGCTAGGATTCCATACAAGAGCACTGGTAAAAAAGACAGCTAAATATTTACACTTACTTTTGCTTCATTATTAATCTCACTTGTACAGTGATGTGGAATAACAGAGAACAGTGAGAGACTCTTGGTATAGAGCAGGGGTCACCAACCTTTTTGAAACTGAGGGCTACATTTGGGGTACCAACTAATGTGAAGGGCGACCAGTTTGATACACACTTGTGAAATTAATTAAATAATAATTTAATACTATTAATAACTAAATATTAATTATATATTGTAACGTCCGTGGGTCGTGCAGAAAGGATGAGATGGATGTAAACAAAAGTCCTGTTTTATTAACACCTTCGGATAACTCGCAGTTACATTTCCTTACAACTTTAAATTATTATTATTTTTTCTCAAGATGGATGGGCCCTGTTGAGTCTGGTTCCTCTCTAGGAATTCTCCTCGACAGGGGTTTCTGTTCATCCTGCATTTTGTAA
>JAOUQU010428835.1:0-10317 GCA_028566735.1 Ammoglanis amapaensis | reverse complement strand
TATCGTATCGGTGGAAGTGTATCGAGATGCGTATCGAATCGACCTTAGTGGTGAAGATATACATCCCTAATATATATGTGTGTCTGTGTGTGTGTGTGTGTGTGTGTATACGGGTCAGATACCCGCTTCCGATCCCTCACAGAGTGTTTTTACGGCTCTCTTGAACCCGTAGCGCTGTGAAGTATCTTGTATATCTACAGGACAATTTCACATCACCAATCAACCTAGTGCATGTTTTTGGACTGTGGGAGGAAGCCCGTCGTCTTTAGGCCTGTAATTAACATGCATTTCTCTGTTCCGTGACTCAGAATGAAAAGTGCCACCTGCTGATCGAACACGAAACTGAGAAGCTGAAGGAGCTGGATGAGGAGCACTGCGCCGAGCTGAAGGACTGGAGAGAAAAACTACGACCCAGGAAAAAGGTTCGAGAACGGGATTTGGCATGTTCTCACTGTGTACTAACGCACCAATGTTCGTTTGGTACTCACCGAATCATTATGATCTAATGTACTAATTGCATAGTCACATGACCTAATCAACTCTTTAATGACTGTAACGTTGGTACATATTCACTATTGTTGTGTTTGTGTGTGTGTGTGTGTGCAGGCACTAGAAGAGGAGTTTGCCAGGAAGATTCAGGAACAGGAAGTCTTCTTTAAGATGAGCGGAGAGTCCGAGTGCCTTAATCCTTTGGCCCCGAGCCGAATCTCCAAGTTTTACCCGGTCCCCACTGTACAGTCCACCGGGTTTTAACACACACACACACACACACTCACATACACATACACGGCACAACAATACCAAAACCCAGCTAAGTGATTACACATCTGTGTCCTTTTTAATGCACACACACACACACACACCACGACTGAGACGATGCCGGACGTTTCGATGCCCTCGTCTTTTTAAATGAGTGATTATTTTACCAGCGTGGAGGCATCACACTAAAGGGCTTTTTAATCTTTCGACGACTTGTGAGAAATGAGCTGCCTATATATGTTACAAGCACATGATTTATTAAATTGATTATATTTTAGAATTTTAAATCACGTTCGATTATATTTGGTTGCATGACGAGCTTTTGTTTAGACTGGTTACATTAACTAGTAGTTCGGTTGCCGTGTTCATTTCTGCCACACTTATAGACGACTGGTGCGCAGAATCACGTATCACGCGAACGATCGTGTAACCGTGGTAGACGGACGCTCCCGGAAGTGCGACGGCGTACAGCGTGCGTACGTTTCCGGTCATTGCTGCTGTATTTTTTTTTAATCACTACCGATATGAAGATTGAATCGCGTTGTTCTTAGCTTGACGTGTGTTCATGGAATCAACTGGAATTTTGGCTGAACACAAACGATACGACAGTAGGTTAAGGGTTCAAATCACCACCAGGACAGAACATTATGACCACGTAGCGAAAGGGACGGATGGGCATGCTGGGTGGTGGAACCCGGGAACCTGCAGATCATCACAACAAATTTCCATCCACGTTTACTTCAGACCGGAATCGTCTTCGGAATTCATGTCATCATAAAGGCTTTGACATGATTCAAAAGGTTTTATTGATTCGTCATGACCGTCTGTTGTAAATATTCCTGCTGGATTTTGCTTGTTTGCTAGTAAAACGGCTGTAAAAACAAAAAATGATGCGACATTTTAAAGAATCACGATTAAACCGTTTTTAACAATTGTTGGAAAATGTTTTTATTTTCTTTAAAAAAAAAAGTTTTTACAAAAAAGAAAAGCCTTTCAGCTCGAGCTACTTACAAAGTCATCGAGAATTTCAAGCCAGCACATACGGCCGAGCAGACAAATCGCCATGGCGACGTCTACAGTCGCGTCACATTCGGGTCACATTAAACATTAAAAAATGTTAATCGAAAACATTATTAAGAAGACATGAAGTGTCAGAGATGACCTGCTGGTTAGAGAACCGGGCCTGTGATCGGAAGGTTGCCGGCTCGATTCCGTCACGGCAGAAGGGCCTGAAGTTTCTGAAGGAGGCACCGAACCTCCTAATTGGACACGCACTAGGGGGCGGAAGTGAGCACCGGTGTATGTGTGTTCGTGTGTAAATACGTCATTCACTGCACACCCACCCCAGGATGAACGGCACAAGGCATTGGTGTTCACAACTGCCCCCTAGTGTGTGTGAATGTCTGTTTCGCTGCACAGACTGGGTTGGATGCGGAGGATTCATTCCGCCGCGTGTACAAGCACGAGTGATAAAGTGTTCGAAATCTAAATAACTATTTAAAAATAATAATAATAAAATCGGGAAAAGTATGTCCCCTGTAAAGTCTAGCGATGAATCTGTAAACCGTCGGAATGTTTAATAGTCTGATGTTAAAATAGTCGTCCTTTAAAAGATTGGAAACCCTGTACATAAACCGTACTAAGAAAAAGGATCATGCATTATATGAAACAACTTAATTGGAAATAAAAACTTTAAATATACACGTATCAGATTCTTTAAGAATGAACGCAAACGAAAACGCTCGATGAAACTCAGAATAATATCAAAGAAAAACCGTCGCTTGGTTTCATCCGAGCGTTTTGTGATGTATTTATGATGTCATCGTTCCTAGACGATGATGCTGGTTGCTCTCTACACACCCACATTTCTTCTCTTCCGTTTGTTACTAAGATACGCAGCTTCTCCTGGGAGAAAACAAATAAATCAAACGATTTAGTCCAAATATAATCCGAGACGGTAAATTCAAGTGATTAGAACAGAAAGGATGGAGTCGGCGCTCGAACCTTTTAGTCCTTGTTTCCCGTCCATACCGGGTCGTCCCGGGATCCCCTGTTCCCCTCTTGGACCTGCACGTGGACAGTAAAAGGCAACAGATGACCACATGAGAAGAAACGACGGAGTAATAATCAATAATAACAAGCTAATAACAATTAAAAATGATAATAATAAGGTACGGGATAACAATAATAAAACCTAGTTAATAACAACAGTCATAAGCTCATGAATAACAATAATTACAAGCTAATAACAATGAACAATTATAAGCTATGGAATAACATTATTAATAATAATTAAAGCTATTAAATAAAGAGTAGTGGAATAACATTAATATTACCTATGTAATAACAGTCATAAGCTATTGAATAACTTTAATAATAACAAAAATAAACGACAGAATAACAATAATTACAAGCTAATAACAATGAACAATTATAATTTATGAAATTACAATAAAATGCTGTGGAATAACAATAATTAATAACGATAATAAGCTATGGAATAACATTTATAACAATAATAAGCTATGGAATAACAATAATAATTAATAATAATAATAGGTATGGAATAACAATAATAATAACAATAATAAGTATAGAATAACAATAATAATTAATAATAACAATAATAATAATAATAGGTATGGAATAATAATAATTAATAATAATAATAGGTATGGAATAACAATAATTAATAACGATAATAAGCTATGGAATAACAATAATAATAAATAATAACAATAATAAGCTATGGAATAACAATAATAATAATAATAGGTATTGAATAACAATAATAATAATAGGTATGGAATAACATAACAAAAATAAGCTTTGGAATAACATTCATGATAATAAGCTGTAGAAAAACATTAATAATAATTAATAATAACAATAATAAGCAATTTTACGTTTGGGAGATGCTTTACAAAATGTTTCTCACAGTTGACCTGCGTTATTATGTGTTAATTTTAACCAAACAAATCTAGAATTAGGAGTTAAGAGTGTAAATAAACGATCCCCGTCAACACCGGGACACAAAAATGGTTTATTGCTCATGTAAGAAAAAAAAACACTAAAGCTGATAACACATCAAAGCAATGAAACACCATATAAAAGCATTTACACGTACATATCCATAACTCGCATACCTTTCGATCCCTTAGGACCTGGATATCCCATGTCTCCTTTCTGTCCAGGTGTACCCGGGGGTCCAACCATACCATGGTCTTTAAACAAAACATTACATCACATCGGTCAGTTATTAGGTTGCAGAATGAATAGATAAACGCATGAGGGGGGAGGTGTGTGTGTGTGGGGGTTATTATTGGGTAAAAGTGTCTCCTTACCTCGTATATACTGAACGATCTCAGTCATGTTGGTATACGGGTTGTATGAATGTCCAGGTAGACCCGGTCGTCCGGGAGGACCAGGAGGTCCCTGAGTATGTTGTAGTAACAGGTCATGAGCTGAAAGAGACGTGGTCATTAATCTCACACCTAGATGTGTCATTTAATACCCCCCCGAAAATCAAAACTTACATTTAATATAATCCACGACTTGTTCTGCGATGGTCCGGTAATCCAAAATCTCGGCCGTAAATCCTGTAGGACCCGGAGGACCCGGAGGGCCCGGGGGACCTTGGACACCTAAAGATACAGCGATAATATATATACACGATTATATACGTACATAAACATACACCACACCTGAATGAAAGCACTTCAATGACGTGATCGAGTTTGCTCACTCGTAAGATAATCCTGCTGTTCTGCATGAACGGGCTGTTGTGCATTTTCAACATAAGACACTAGACCTCTTACGATGCCAGGAGGACCCTGAGGTCCCGGAGGGCCCGGAGGACCCGGGTGCCCTACAAAACCAGCATCTGCAATAGAAATAATCCAAATGTGTCGTTTTTCTTCTTCAGATTAGGATTAGAGCAGAACTGCTGTTTGCATTCAACGGAAGGAATGAAGCATGTATGTCAGGCTAGGAGCTCATACACATGACATTAAGAAAATAAAATCTTTTATTATTATAAACTTCCATCTAAAGCGAGTTCGTGCTTGAGAGACAAAGATCCGTCAGTCGTCTGGACCTTTTCTGTAGCCCAAAATCGTAACGGACGTGAAGTTACGTGGTAAAAATGAAATGGCATGTAAATATTTTAATAATATTCATTATAAAAATGGATATAAATGTTTTGTAGAACTTGTGGAAGTTACAGTCAAAATTCTTACTTTGCAAAAGATGTGAAATATCACGGAAGTTTGGTGCTGAAGAATCCGACGGTCCGGCGTGTGTGAGCAGACCCTCATCTGGAAATCAAGATTGGGGGGGCGGGGGTGGGGGTGGGGGGCTTATCATGTGATCAAAATTGTAACCGGAAATACACCACAAGGTGTCCCGAAATATAAACACACCTCGAATAATTAAAGCCTAAATGTCTAGATGTTCATCAAAATACATTTAATCTGCAGAATGGAATCGAATCAGCAGACCGCGTGTCTGCGTGGGTTTCCTCCAGGCGCTCCGGTTTCCTCCCACAGTCCAAAAACATGCAGGTAAGGCAAAACGTGCTTAACGTGACTTGTGTGACGCCGTTCAGACATCTCGTGTCACGGATGTGTCCTAGAGTCTAAAACATGACGGTAAAAACTCAACAAATAAATCATTATAAACATTTCAAACCGCCGTCCGTCCTGGTCCTGGTCCTGGTCCTGCTGACCACGTGAAGAGACGGGATCACATTAGTATGGTCGGTTGATTTCGTTCTAGGGACGATTAGGGTCCAAACTTACCGTTCATCAGATTGAGGACTCGACCAGCCACTTCCTGAGGATTAATGCCGGGAATACCTGGAGTTCCAGGAGGGCCTGGGGGTCCCACCAGGAACCGTTTCACCTCCTCCCCTACAATGTGAGTAAATTATATATATATATATATACATTTCTATTTCAGGTTTTGATTAATATACCAGACTGGTAAATGCAAAATATAATACAGTGTTTGAATCAATTGTACAGCGCTGGTTTTGCCTGAAGCATCTTGATGAGGTAAATAAGAGACGAGGTTATAACTGCTTTACGAACTGATCCTAATAAGGAGCGAATTCGTCCTGATGTTATTTCAAACTTACTTTGCAGATAATTGATAACACGATTAGCCAAATCATCATCTGATATACTTCCAGGTGGTCCAGGAGGTCCCGGTGGACCGGTGAAGTATTCTCTAATGCCATCATCTTTAGGAGAAAAATAAATAAATAATAAAGAAGGAGCAAACATACGTGGCGCAAAATCTGAAGTCCAGATCGTACTCACTGTTTAATATGTCATTAATCTGCTCGGTAACGGGAAAGCCAGAACCATCTCCTGGAGGTCCGGGAGGCCCTGGAGGTCCGGGAGGTCCTGGAGGTCCGGCTGGACCTGGCGTCCCACCTGGACTTCTGCCGCCTCCACCTTAAAACCAGACCCCGAAAGAAATGTTTTCTTTATTAAAGACAGAACTGGAAACATTAAGATTGATAGAAAGTGCCTGATATCAGACCCACCATAAGAATATCCTGGAATTCCAGGAGCACCTGGAACGCCACCATCTCCTACAAGGAATAAAGAATCGGATCTGATGTATATTTATTTTATATTATATATATATTTAACATACACATGCAGAAGTTCGGTATCAGTTCATTTTCTCATTGAGTTATCTCGATACCTTTCGGTCCAGGTGACCCTTCAGGTCCTGGTGGTCCCGGAGGTCCAACCGGGCCAGGAGTTCCGCCAGCGCCTGGAGGTCCGACTGGACCCGGTGGCCCTGGATAACCTGTTTTTTAAAAGTGTTAAGAAGACATGTTAAAAATCTTTTCTATTAAGCATAAATCAATGATTTTTAATAAGCATCGTGTGTAAATGTCTCACCGAGTCCTGGTTCTCCTGGTAATCCAGGCTGGCCAGGATCTCCTACGGCAAAGAAATGGATCATTTAAGTAAACGCTGCTGTAAAGAAAGTACCTTTAAACGTTGAACGTTTATGTATAAATAATAACTTACCTGGATACCCTGTCGAGAGCGAAAAGGGAAGCAAATAACAAACGATTATGAATCATTAATAAGATCTTCGTATGTACAGAATATTCATCACACGACATATGATATTAGAATCTACATGTGGTGTGTGTGTGTGTGTGTGCATATTTTAAATAAATATATAACATTAATAACCTTGAGGTCCACCAGATCCTGGAGGTCCTTCAGGTCCAGGAGGTCCGGGAGGTCCAGGAGGTCCAGCGAAGAATGATTCTGTTTGAAGGATTAAAACAGTGACGACCAGCTTGAGATTGTTTATTTATTCTGATCCTGATGAAATGATGTAACAATACGGATCAACACGGATCCATAACGGGTCGGTGTGGCTGCTGGTTTGTGATCCAATGAACCCAGGAGGGTCACAAATTCCAAAAATGCAAAAGACGTTTATAAGAATGTTATAAAAACCTGACACAGCGTGCACGTAGACTGACCTGGAGGTGGCGCAAATGTTCCGGGTTCGCCTTTATCACCGGGTGGACCGGGCGCACCGGGTGGACCGGGTATACCCGGTGTACCTGGCTGACCAACACCTGAAAAAACAAATAAATAAAGTGAATGTGTTTAAGCCTCATACAGAAGATGCTGTACACGGAGTCATGAGTGTAGAATCTATTAAATATAAACGCTTTTATTTATCATTACACACGTACAGATGATACGACAACATTCTTTCTTCTATATTATAACTCGTATGTACGGCGTTGTACGGCGCCCCCTGGAGCAGACAACAGGCGTCACCGTTGCTTTCTGTCCGTCGTCACATGAACCACGTATGAAAGAATAATCACAGATGCTGTATTTACTGACCTGGCACTCCAGCTGGACCAGGTGCACCCGCAGGTCCTGATGGTCCGATTCTGCTTTCGCCTGCAAAAATAAACAACATTTATTTACAAAGTCGATTAAATGACAGACTTAACTAGTTATTGGTCGACTAATTATTGAATGATTTACTTGTATTTATAAACTGTGGTGTTGGAACACTGCAGGCAGGCCAGTTTAACACATTCACTCTCTTACAACGAAGTCTCCATGTAACACGACGACGGTCTGACATGATGGCTAAATAACTTATAATTATCCACGCCACACTTGTGTGTAAACAAAGTGACTTTTGTTTTTTTTGTTTTTAATTAATAGTAAAAGCAAAATATTTAATAAAATATTGAAATATTGTAAAATATTTGAATAAAAATAACAAAAGTCTATTTAAAAAAAATAATTTATTGTAGCTTAGTCTGTAGCGCTAACACCTCACAGCAAGAAGTCCCGGGTTTGATTCCTCTGTGTGTGTGTGTGTGTGTGTGTGTGTGTGTATGTGTGTGTGTGTCACCGCACTGATAAAACTAGATGATGGATGGATGGATGTAATTACCTGGTCTTCCTGGTTCTCCAGGGGGTCCAGGAGGTCCTGGAGGTCCAGGTGTGCCCGGACGACCCGGGATACCATCTGCAGCAGCTGTTTAAGTGATATTTAAAAAGTAAATAAATAAATAAACGTTCGTATCGTCACACCGTTACATCTACACATGTAAACTAGATGTGTGTATTAGATCCACACAAACAAATAAGTGAACACAAACAAAGACTCACGATCAGACTTGAATTTCTCAACAGATCTGACAGAAATTCCAGGATCTCCATCGTCACCCTTGTCACCCTTTTCCCCTCGGGATCCTGCAAAACAAACAAACAAACAAACAAACACCTCACCGTTAAGAGAAAAGACTTAAAAGTCTTTTACGACATGTCTGTAGATTAAGAAACGATACTAAACGTGAAATGTTTAGGACTGTATGGACGTAATAAAAGCACCATGTGTGTATGATAAATAAAATATATAAATATATAATAAAAGTCAATCTTACCAGGTGACCCAGGAACACCAGCAGGACCGATGGGACCTGGAAAAAAAATCTTTGTAAATATTTATGCATCGAGTTTTTTTGTTTTGTTTTGTTTTTTTTGGGGGGGGACTTCTTATATATAAAGATATCAATTATTTATTATTCACATTTCACATTGAAAATGGTCCCATTCGGCCCTCGTACCTGATAGTCCAGGTGCTCCAGCAGGCCCGGGTGGTCCGGCAGGTCCCGGAGGTCCAGGAATTCCAGGGATGCCCAGCGTGTTTGTAGAAGAGCCTGGCGCAAAGTCGTCATATCAAACATCAAAGATAAAATCCCGCTTTCTTTAACAGTGCATGAGGACACTTTGGATTGACTGATTACCTGCGCTGACGACTCGGCCAGGATCACCTGCGTCACCTTTAAAAAAAGGGGGCGGGGTCGAGGACAAGGACACACGTTTGTTTGTGATTTAAAGACTTGAAATAGATAACAGACGTTTCGTTTGATTTGTTAGAAGATTAGCAGTTTGTTTTGTGTTACCTTTTGCTCCGGGTTGACCTGGTGTTCCTGGCAAACCTACACGCAGGATTACGAACGAATAACATTATTAATTTAGCTTGCAAAAATAAACGATCGCAAATGATTCCGTGAGGATGAATCTTACCTGGTGGTCCCTGAAGCCCCGGAGATCCTGACGAAAGAGGAACATAACAAAACCAGACCATCAGTGTAGAGATACGACCAATGATGTTAAATTAATACTCAGAAACGAAGTCTTTAAAGCTTAACGGTTAGAGTACCTGGCACTCCAGCGTCTCCCGGAGGTCCGGCTGGTCCCCGCAATCCTGGAGGCCCCAGTGGCCCTTGTTCACCTGAAACCCAGTACAAAACGCATCACGTTTTGGAAGCAGCCGTGTCCTGGCGCGTTGGAGAACTGAGCTTGTGATCGTAAGGTTGTAAGATCGTAAGGTTGAACCCGCAACTGCTGCCCATTGCACCAGGGGCGAGTGCTCACTGCTGCCCCCTGGTGGGTCCTCACTAGGGAATATATGTGTTTCACTGTACTGATTGGATTAAATGCAGAGGAATCGTTCTGCTGCGTGTAAAAACACCTTAAATTAAATGTTTAGGAAATGATATTTATGTATTATATATATTTATTATTATGTATATCATTTATATATATTTATCTATTTATTAACACAGTGAAACAGGGTTAAACGCACCTCGACTTCCTTTCGCACCATCTGGTCCAGGGGTCCCTAAAATAATCGAATGAAGATCATAAATAAATACAAACAAACATACAAACAAATAACGTCGTCTTATAGTGGAAATTCAAGTGTTATAGAAGCTCCTGCATAATAAATACAAGAAATAAAGTAGTAAATAATAAATAAATAAAGTAGTAAATACTAAATAAACACAGTAGTAAATAATAAATAAATAAAGTAGTAAATAACAAATAAATAAAGTAGTAAATAACAAATAAATAAAGTAGTAAATAACAAATAAATAAAGTAGTAAATACTAAATAAACACAGTAGTAAATAATAAATAAATAAAGTAGTAAATACTAAATAAACACAGTAGTAAATAATAAATAAATAAAGTAGTAA
>JAOUQU010428827.1:0-10317 GCA_028566735.1 Ammoglanis amapaensis | reverse complement strand
TACACACACACACACACATATACATAGGCCCTTACCCCACGATTCCTCAGACAGAATGCTATCACAGTATTCTAAGTAGCTGTAGATAGAAAGATCAGCTAAATGTAAAACATTTAAATGTAATTCAGTTCTGAAGTTTTCATATTACAATATAATACATTTATAAAATCAGATTCTTGTTTTATTAGATTTAGGATTACACCGCTCACCCAGACAGTCGTGATTTATTTTAATCTAGTCGTAATCTAACGCAGTATTCTCTGAGTTAGGTGTTCAGGCTTTATGCTGTAAAAGAATACTATGATTAGACAGGATAAAGTCCTCACATGTACTACATGAATACTTAGAACATACTGTACTGTTGTTTTTCCATACAAACTGAATCCATGTCTGCTTCTCTTTCATCCATGAGCTCATTTTTTCACACTATCAAATGGTAGAATGTGTGATTTATATTTGGTTGGCAGCACCACCTCCGCACCGGGGCAAGAACAGCATGTAGCTACCGAATCCTAGAAACTGCAGCTTTTGCTTTTTATCACACCACAGAACTAAACAAAATGGTGTTAACATTCTTTTTGGGAAGGGAATCGGGGTATCGGCAATAAACACTTCAACCCAATGACATTCAGAAACGTTTCCCAAAGGTTTCCAGTTCTTGTTAACCTGCACAAAGCAGTTGAGCGGCTGTAAAATTTTAAGATGGAGACACTTTGAGCTTTGACCACATGAAGTTGATTCAGGATGAATTTATTGGTATAGCACTTTTGACTGTGATTTGGGAACCTCTGTTAAAAGTAAGTTAATGCCATATGTTTCATACTACAGGTAACTTTAATCTTAGCTTACTGATGTTATAAGGTGACTTTTAGAGCGTCATTGTAACATAAATTGTTAATAATCGATTAGATCAGACTAGAAGTATAAAGTGTTGAAATAGTTCCTGTATTAATAAGCCACCCTGACTCGTGTCTAGAGTTTCTTTAGAAAATCCTGTTTTCTATTTGGGTCTTCAGGCATCCTAATGGCTCGTTTATTATTCCTGTAATTGTATCCATCCATCTTGTTGATGGCCGCCCTCATTTACCTTCAACTGTTTTGAACATAATTGCCTTAATCCACGTAAAAGATTGGCTTTTCTAAATGGCCCCTAGGTGTAAGTGAATGAATAAGTGAAACTACATGTTGTCATTTGATGGATCGGTGACCTGTGCAGTGTGTACTTCTTCCTGGCTGGCACCAAACCCATCTTTAGCTTGGTGAGAAAGATAAAAGGTGAGGCCAGAACAAAGTCAATCAAAACGAATCTGTTCTCGCAATAAAAAAGGTTGATATTTTAAATACTGGGATTGTTTTGTCTAGTGGGAGATGCATGTATTTGTTTGTTATTTTGTAAAAATACACATAAGAAGCCTTCACACGATTGAAGATTTTCCTGGTGCCAGGTGTGTGTGCACAGGCAGCCAGACAGTAAATAATAAACTAAAGTAACATGACAACAACTGAAATCACTTTTTGATTAATATTGACAGATATGAATGCTTTTCAGATTGTTCTTCTTCCACTGAGAACAGATTTGTGGTCTTCCATCTTTGAGTTCTGAAGGTGACACGAACAAATGCATAACTGTTCATTCAGCAACATTGTTAACTCCAATAGTATTATTATTTTTATTGAGCAGATTATTATTAAGCTAATGACAAAGTCAATTGTAAAGCTGTCATCAAAGCAAAAGCAGTGGCTACATCATCTAAAATGAACATAAAAGCAAGGTGTTTGTGGTTTAATATTTTATTAAATACATTTGTGTTTCTTAATAGTTTACCAAGCCATTGAACGAGAACTTTTGACTGGTATTATGTTATAAGTGATAGGGTGGTATGAGTAAAAAGATTTATAATTCTGTCACAATGCAGGAGGTTACTTTGTGGTAAATATGACCTTGACACAGAAATATAAAAGTAAAACGACGGTGTTGAGATATAAATAAGTAACGTTTAGTCATACATTTTATACACTCATACAGTTAGTTCATTGAACTTGAGTACCTGTATATGTTTCAGTCTAATGTATTTAAATCAAGTTGGGCATAATATTTAAAATAGCACTCTAGCAACATGCCCTTCGAACCATACCAATGAGGCAGCACATGGCTAAAATATTTATTAAGTACTTTACTAAAAAGGGTGAAATTGTCATTGCAACATGTAATAAACTCAATGAAATTGCAATAAACATGCATATTAAAAACAAACATGTTTTTACATCCGATATTGTATCATTTAACATGACAGTCATTATCCACCATATATACATGTTTTTTGTGATAGGAGTCAGAGCCCATGGAATGCTTGGATTGCCTTCATGGCTAAGGAGGTGTCAGATGCTCTCATTCATTTTAAGACATGTAAGATTTCAACAACCTACTTCTCAGGAGCATGAATAAGATGGCATAAAACATGTCTATGTAGAGAGAGCAGTAGTTCTGGTCTCATTTTCATGCCCTTGTAATTCACAAGAGATTAATTCCACACCAAGATAACTTTTACTAAAGGTGAAATATTTCCCTTTCTCTTAAGATATTATGCACTAAATACATTTTGCTTATATTGTATTGTCCATATGGCATCTTTATCCTTGCCAAGGTTTCAGCAGGCCTGGTCACACCAGGAAACACTGTCTTTTTTATTCTTTAATTTCATATTATAATTATAATTATAAATAAAAATCATGCCCGCAGACATGTGCAGTCACTTGTCGTGTCTCATTATCTGCCAAAACCTCCTGAGTAACACCACGCTCTTATGTAAATTACCCACCACAGTTGCAGGTTCAAAATTGACCTACTACTCTACAAGGGTGAACACTGCCAGAAGGATTTAAAGATGGACAAGTACCTTGGCTAATCTTTGCTAATCTTTTAAACAGTTCTACTGTTAAAGCTCAGGAAATGTAATTTTATTGTTCAGAAAAGAGAAGCTTCCAGAACAGTGCCTTGGCTGAACTTAAATGTCTCTCCGCAGTGGTTTATTCTGGCCTGTGAGCAAGCCAGCAAACATGAAATTAATCAAAAAGCTCCACAACATGGCTAATATGCTGCATATTATTACTATTATGTGTACTCGAATACACACCGACTTCCATGCACTTTATTACAAGCTTTATTACAAGCGAGAGGATAAAAAAAGGTTTTTAAATGCTTTTTAAAAACTGGAACGTATGATTGTCATTGATGGTAATTAATAAATGCTAAGCGTATGATTTCACCTAGTGCGTGTTAAATATAGCTGAAGTCTGAAAAGGCACCAAGCCGCTATTGTAACACCTAAACACCTAAACGAAGGATTGTTTTTAACCAAGTATGAGACACAAAGCCTCAGTCATGTGTATCAGCTGATATTCATAGTATATTATGGAGGTCGTTGTATTGATTTAGTTAATCAGTGATGATGACCATAATTACAATAATGTTGTAGTACACGTACTGCCACTGTATTACTATTTAATGAAAAATCGTTACTGATAAACATAGGTTAATTTATTATATTGTGAGTTGTAATAGCTTACTTTTTTTCTCTCTGCAACACTGTTTTCGCTAATATTGAACTGTTCTGTTCGTAAATGGAAAGGAAGGAATGTAAAGGAATCACTATCCAATACTCCTGTTAGACCTGTATTGTGTTTCATCGAAGGACTCCAATGACAATAAAGACTGTTGCTCTGGTGCTTCAAATTATTTCAGGTCCATTATGTTCTCTTTATTTATCCAGGAGACGTGTTGAACATACCTGAAGCAACTGAAATTTATTGTACATCACGTCCATGAATTTCAACAGACACACACACGGGATTTTAAGGAAGGCTTTGACTTGCCACTCAGTTTTAATGGTTTATACCAGGTGACAAATGGTGATGGCAGGATCATGTCGTATGACTGTTCAGGATATAACAGACTAGTTTGAATAGAGGGAGGAATAAAAGCAGCTAAATATAAAAACCTCATTGAAAAACACACACATTTGTTTTGACATATAGGAAGCCATTTGGAGTAACTGAGACCCGAGTGCAAAAATAAATAATTTAAATAAAACAATTAATAAATCATTCATTTAGAGAATGAGAACACATTTGTCATTGCACATGTGTAGTACAGATGTACAGTCCAATGAAATTTATCTTTGCATATCCCAACTTGTATGGAAGTTGGGGTCAGAGCGTAGAATCAGCCGTTGTATGGCGCCCCGAGAGCACACAGGATTAAGTGTCTTGCTCAAATACCCAACAATATTTGAGTGGCCCATATCTTCACCCACTAGACTTCCACTGACCCTGTGGGTCTAAAGTGTATTGTGTATTACTTCATCCAGGTGGAGCAGCAGGAATTCCTGCTAGCACACCAGTCGGCTAGATGCTTCTCTAGACACTAGATCTGTAATCCAGTATGATGTAATGCAAAACCTGACTTTATAAGTTAGCTCGGCTCATGACTGACCAATAGTGTGACCCCGGTACTGGTACCTGCCCATGTCAAAGTCTCATACTTACAATGAGAAAAAAAGAACTTGTCATTACATGGGGACGTTTGCTCAAACATTTTGCTGAGGATAAAATACCATTTGTGTGAACGGATAAAACGCCAGTGACCTTTTTATTTTCAAACCGTTAATGCTGCTCAAATGAGCTTCTCCGTTTTGACTTTCTCGCCCTGTAGTTCTTCGCTTATTATTCGGCAGGCTGGTCACTGTAGCCGGGTTGGAGAAATGTCACGGTATTTATAGAGGCAGGAATGACTGACAGTACTGAGTACAAGGTGGCATTATATAGCTGTCATGTCTGTCTTGGTATTTTAAAGAATTTTTTGACATTTATGGTGGTTCTGTGACCTCAGAGCAGACAGGACACATTTTTCTTAGTCTTCTTAATATGAAAGATTTGTTTTGTTTAATGTTTTGTTTATGGTTGTGTGTTAATGGTTTGTTGTCTTTATGGTAAATTTTACATTCAAATTGCGATTCGTTTTTTTAATTTTTTTTATCATGGGTCATATTTGCATAAATAACTACATTTTAGGATGCTGCAAGTTTTAGCCACAGAAAATAATTGCCGTTTGCAGTCAGTCATTGACTATGGTAAATCTAAAATGTTTATCCTGGCTAACCCAGTATGCATGATGGAGAATATATTGAATGGGCATGATTATCGAGGTGGTCCCGCATATGGAATTCAACTATGGAACATTGGAACATTTATGAATCTAAATACCCTGTCTGTGTGGTTTCCTTCTTATCTACACCTGCTCTCTCAGCAAGCACATAACCTTGCATGGCTTTTCTTAGCACTCCTTATGCAGATGAAACTCATTCTGTTATTTCCTTCTTCAGACACTCAAAGTCTCAGCTTGCGTTTCAGCATGCCTGTGAGATATCTGACGATGGATATCAACTCACCACTTGCAGTTCAATCCTAGCAAGAAAGAGCTGTTCATACCTGGAGACCATCTTTCAAACTCAGGATCTAATAATCTCTCTTGATTACTTCTCACTTGGACCATCAGAGATTGTAAAAAGTCTTGACATTGTCCTAGATAATAATCTGACCTTCTCTTCGCATTTAACCAACATAGCATGACTACATCTGGACGATTGGTCTGCTCTTCTCCTTCATAGAAGTTTCTCAGATGCTGAAAATGTAAATTACTAGCAATGTGACGTTTCACATTGTCATGCTGAAGAATCACATCTGGTCCAGGAGAGAAATCTGGCATGTTTTGATGAACAGAAGGGACCTCAAACCCATCCTCAAACGACTGGTGTTCAACCAGACCTTAGCACACTTGATTTCACAAGTTTAATTAACTGGTCACAGTTAGATAGCTGATCATGTGACCTACTGAGTTGGTTGAAACAAAAATCCGCAACCACACCGACCCATTATTGGTCTGGTTCAACACCCCAGTGGTGTACAGGATCTGTAAAAATGGATTCATACCCAACTCAGTTGAAAATGCCTTCCACGTGGATTATTTAGCCAATAATGTTTCCACAGTTGTTAGGTTTGGTCCAAATAATGTGACTCTACAGTATTAATGCTCATGAAGGTATATCATGGGACTACTGGTATTTTAATGATTTTGTTTCTGTGACGGAATCACTGGGGCGCTGTGTAATTACTTTCTGACCTTGGCAGACACTTTATTTTTTATGCATTTTTGAGTGCAGTCAAACCAGCCTAATTTATTTTACTAAAGGGAGGTCACCAGCTGTTGTCAATCATAAAAGCTAATGCCATTACACCAAGTTAAATGTCATTACAGAATTTTTTGGTCATATTTATAGTTTGAGCTAATATGAAGGAACTTAAGTTATCGGCTCAGTAAGTACTTGGACTTTTGGGCTATGTTTTGTTTTGGTTTGATATTACAGTAAACTGCAGGGGGTAGTGACCAGAACCCCACAGTGAATAGTGCAAATCTGTAAATTCTCATAAAATAAAATAAAGACGGCAATATCTGCTCTTCAGAAAGTCACTAAATGTGGGTTTCTTCAAACAATGAGAGCTTCCTTCTCATCTCATGATACCTGCTAGTGAGTGGGATATATTAAGCTGTAAATGAACATTTTATCCTCGGGGTAGACTTTAACATGCACACATGGTGAACTGACACACAAAACATTAAGTACTGAATAGATCACTCTGGACTATGATTCAACTTTAGATTTATGTTGCTGTATTACTGTGATGGTATTGCATATTTGCACATTTATTACTACTTGTACAAGCTTTGCATTTGTTTGCACCTTATTCTGCCATAAATCTGCTGTTAATGTGTCAGACATTGTTTTCTCGATTTTATGTACTAACAGTCGTTTAAATCACTTTATTTTGTATTTATTTTACTGCTGTGTAACTGTTTATTGCATTGTTTTTGCAATGTGTTCAACGTTGTACCGTGATTCCGGAAGAACGCTGTCTCGTTTCAATATGTACTTGTATCTAGGTGGATTTAAAATTAAACCTCTCAGATGTGCACAGTGTTGATGTTAGAAACAGGGCAAATGTTAAGGCAAAAAGTCTAAATTGTCATGGTTGTAAATCTTGCTGTCCGTGGTCTGCAGTATTTATCAACATTAGTCTTGGGAAGAAACGGTGATAAATTGGGTGGCCAAGGTTCACTGATGCACATGGGGACACCTATGGTGCATCAAACTGTGCTCAGGGCCATCCTGTTTACTTTATAATACTTCGGCTGTGTCTAGAACTTAAATGTAGACTACTTGGTACAATTCATGTGTTGACACACACAGTTTTTTTTAAAGAATGTTGTTGCTTGTATAAGGCGTATATTCTTCTTTGTATACCACAATATGATGGAGGCAGCATTGTGCCATGGAAGAGATAAGAGCTATCATATTTATTGTTTATTTAAACACATTCTGTTACCTCTGCCTTTCTTTTTCTCCTTTTTATTTGTATTCTATAATCGTTTCTTTTACCTTTTAACCCCCCCCCCCCCCCATTATTTTTGGTAGAATAAGAAATCGCCTCATTGGCGTCATGCTCAAAGAGTAGCATTAGCTTACAGCAACATAGACAGTTAATATAGAGAATATATTATTTGAGCCAAATGAAATGTGATGTGTGTGAGACAGCATTTTATCATGAGAAATAGGAATTTCAAAGACAAACTCCATCTTTGACAGCCAGGACATTTAAAACCGAACTGGTGTAATGAGAAACCCAAATGTTCAGATATGTGCTGGTACACTCAGTACGTGCATGCACCAAACAGATGTAGATGGGAAGGTAAAACCTGTGATTTTTAAAGCACAAAGTAAGAAATGATAGGAAAAAGTAACGTACATCAGTAGAATTTAGGTACATATTTAATAATTTAACAAAATGTTGGGCAAGATAATGGGCAAACATGATGGCTAGATAATTGGTTATAGCATCTACAGCATTATAACTGCATCTCGTGTCAGATGTTTTGGATGATGTCTGAGTCTAGCTAAAGAGGTCCAAGGAATTATTATTATTAGCTAGTATTAACCCTTAAAACCAATTTATACACTTTCATCAAATAGATGCTGTCACGATGCAGAGACTTTATACACATGAACCCTTCTTTGCATAGTCCAACGTACGCCTCAACATAGCAGATTGCAAAAAGTACCAACAATAGCCATCAAAATCGTGGAGTGCACACACTTGTAGGTCAATAATGCATGCTCTCTGTTTGCGGTGGTGCCTTGTTGTTTACGATATCGCTAATCTCTAATTTCTACGATCATCTTATATCTACCTATATAATGACACTTCTTACATCATCGCTAAAGCTGGAGAATAAACACAAATGTGCCAGAACCCTCAGAACCTCGACGCCCACCAATTGTTGCTCCATGGTGCATATAAAATATATAAAGAGCATAAAAGAAAACGACGGTGTCGAGGTACGCCATGACATTAGTTAGGTGTTGCAACTTTTTGTTCTTAACCATTCATATCCTCTAACACCTCCCCTCATTCCTAGAGTAGAATAAGTGTTACCCAAAAAATGTACAGTCAAATTATGTCAGTCTTCCATGCCGTGTCCATACTCTCGTATGTGTACTGTGCAACTGAAGATTGCGGTCTCCTGACTCCTGAATGCCAAATTCTAACAGCGCTGAAACAATTTTTTTTTCACATCAAATCCTCATTCAAAGAATTGAAACTATATACAGCTCGTTGTGTTCGGCTTCTACTTCACAGATGGCTTTTACTCAAACACACAGTTCACACGATCACACTGTGAGCAGGTGTCATGGAAATCCCAAGGGCTGCGTCCTAAATCACGTACCAAAACAGAACTGAACAGTACTTTTCACGTACAGTCATGGACGAAATTTTAATTTCAGAGGTGGGACGAATTGAATCTGAATTGAGTCTAGGTTGGGGATGAAGGCGACTGCTTTAATGAGTGTAACAGAGCACCATCTGGATTTTTAGGCATGTATATGGAAGAAAATGATATATTTTATGCATCTCTACTATCTTTTACTTTGTTAAACGTTCACAATCATTTTCTTATCAGCCTAAATACAACGATTTCAGAATTCTGTGAAGTAATTAGTAAAACAGCAGTAGTCCTTTGGAGAGATGGAGTGGAGGAGTGGGCAGTGTGTGGAAGGTGCGACGGCGAGGGGGACGGACGAGTCTCCTCTATCAGACCTGAACAGGCTTTTTGATGAATCATACTCTGAATGCAGTAGAGACAAAGCTGTGATGCCGGCTATGCTTACTGCCGTTATCAGACACAGAGAGTGCTCTCAAGTAGCAGCCCGGAGACAATAGACATCATTGCTACTAATGTCATCCTGGGAGAGCGCAGCCGGCCAAATGTGTTTGTGTATGCACTTAAAGGAGAAAGCATGTGCATATACAGCTGCTTTTCCATTCAAGCTTATAATAAACACATGCAGGATTATTAGCACATCCGCAGAGAGCTAAAGAGAAGGTGGGTTGCTTTAATTGCTTTAGCTCCTGTAGGTCTGTCAAAAACATTCTGTTTACATTTTAGTTAATCCTTTGTGGAGGAAAAAAACAAAACACATGTTCTACACAGAACTTCTAAACATGATGAGCATTGTTTTTGGGGTTGTTGTCCTTCATTGCTGACACGATATCATTATAATTACTGACGATTTTCGTGCAATTGTCATGCTTATTATTCTTGCTGCTTAAATATATTGTATTCGTTCTACAATGCACTCATTATTGTGTCCGCCACTGATGGATTTAAAGTTGCATTGTTGTTATCTGCAGTACAACTACATTGCTGGTTTCACTGTCAAACATATTTACTGTTTTTGTGGTAACAAGAGTTCTTTGCAAATTAAGGGGTTTGTGTTCATTGTAGTCGTAGTCAAGGTTCAGCAGTTTTTGCACTTGCTATCAATGTTTTATACTTACATTCATACCAGGTCAGGTTCTCATTGTTGATATATCTTTATACATTCCCTCCAAAGGGGACATTTTATGTAAAAAGATTTTGTATTTTTTGTGTTTTCATTTGGGTTTCTACTGTAAACACATAATTTTAATCAAATCCACGTATCTGATCTGTCAAAAAAAAATCTTTAGAAGCCGTTTTGACATCCGTGATTTTGCTACGTAATCAATTAACTTATTCATTTGCATATTATTCTCCTTGGTGTACACATACAAACAATGTTACCCTTTGAAGGTCCCACATCTCTGAGCAGGGCTGGACTGGGACCAAAAATCGGCCCTGGCATTTTTGGTTTAGATCGGCCCTTCATAATTATATATTAATTA
>JAOUQU010428819.1:0-10317 GCA_028566735.1 Ammoglanis amapaensis | reverse complement strand
TATATATAGTCATGCAGGCATTATTACCGGCATCTGGGGATTGTGGCAACTTTGTGTGACCAGAATAAAATGCTGGCAAAAGATGAAAATGAAGTGAAACGAAAATAGTGTTGTCAAAAAAGCAGGCAGATGATGGTTCAAACTGTACAGATGTGCATTCCTCGGTTGCTTGCCTACAGTGTATTATGGCGAGGTAATTTCCACAGATGACGTTCAGAACACCACGCCACACTTTTAACTAATCACTGTCAGTTTCAGATGTGCCCTGTCAGCATGGGTGTGCTGCATGAGCTTTGGCCCCATGCGCGCAACATAATTAAACCGCCGCTGAAGGCAAAAAAGATCACTATTAGCAGATTTTAAAACCTCCTGGCATGTGTCCTAAAGAGATATCTTAAAAGTTAACTTTACCTGTGCTATTTCACAGTCTTTTAAACTATTTAAAAAAAAAATTAGGCTGTGATGTCGGCAGATTACACTGACCAACATTTTGGAATTTGAATCAATCAACTGGAATTGGAATCCCATCCAATGGGACGGCACGCACATGAATTTTCATAGACGCACTTGAACTTGCTCAGACTCAGACTTGTGTGTGTAAATTTCAGAAAGTCTACATGAGTTCAATCTGGCAGACGTAACTCACTTTTCCTTCCCAGATTTTAGTTGCAGATGAAAAGCAGGACTCTTTTACATGCTGTTCATGTTTCGGCTTTGCCTTTGTAGTTCTGATCTGGCTGAGACTTGCTCGCTTTCCCAAGGCCGCAGCCGTAGTATCTCACCCGGCAATATCTGGAGGAAAACAAGTCATTTAATGAGCTGCGTTTGCTCTTGCACGGCATCACTTCTATTTAAGAAGCGTCAGTATTTATGGAGGAGGCATAAAACACAAAAGAGAGCGGCAAGCTTTTGAACACCCCCCCCCCACCTTCACCTCCCGCCTTTTTATAAGTGAAACGTTTGAGAGAATATATTGCTCGAGGAGTTGAGCTGTATGCCGTCCTCTGTGTGTGATCCACAGTGGTGCGTGTTACCTGTGGTCGGGTGGGGTGTTTGCACAGGTGGAAGTAGGGTGGTGTATTGTGAAAGCGGGAGCTTCAATACGGCTCTTCCTCTATTTTTCTGTTCATTCCTGTTGAAGCGATGTTCTCCTGGATCTCACCGCTGGGTGTGGGCGGCACTCAGGCTCTTTCTGCAGCGTTCCCTTTGTCAATCTATTTACAGGTGGGATTACTCAGCAATTCAGAGGGAGGATTACAGCTGTCCAAGCTAACCACTTTCTGCCGCTTGTATTTGCTGCCACAATGCCTCTGAATATCCTGATCTGTGTATTTGTCTAACCAACATGTTTTCTCAGAGCCCTCAAATTCCAGGGCTCTACAGAAGGGCCTCTTAATGGCTTTTAGTGTTCTGTACGCATTTTGCTGAGTGCTGACTTGGGTCTGATTTTCTCTGGGTCATTGCTGCAGGTCATCCCTTTAGGTCAGTAGCTCAGGGTAAAAAAAAGGGTTTTGTGCTTGAATGAGAATGGATAAACAAACCTTTTGTCAGCAAATGTTTGCTAGATGTCTCATTCCGAAGCCATGGACAATGAATTATAGTTACTAGTCCAGTTTGTGGCTATAATAGGAGCGACTCTTGTGAAGTGTTTGGTCAAGATTTTGGGGTGTTTACGTAATTTGAACAGAAAACATTTGAAGACAAGGCTTGTCGGGCAATGCAGGTTTAAATTTACCCCACGGCTGTTTATTCATTCATAAGTTTAGTGCAATCTGTTTGAGTTGCTCAATCATTCGGCTCATCGTATCTAGTCTAATTAAAAAGGGGTGTACACTTTCTTTTGCCTATGTAGCGTCTGTTCAAATCATTAGTGAGCTCGTTGTGTAGACAGAAATTTTATGTTATTCTCTGTCCAAATTCTTAGACGTTTTTAAAGCAGAGTGGGAACACACCACAAAGTTTTTAGACGACGCTGACCCAGCAGACTAATCGTTACAGTTTGGTCCTTGTTAAACTCGGTAAATTCCTTACATCTAATTTTCCTTCTTCTAAAACTCAGAGGATACATGTTCACTTTCTGCCTCATATATATCCCACTCACAAACAGGTGATAAACAGCAGTAGTAACTTCACCTTTCGGTGGTTATAATGCTATGCTTGGTTAGCATATGTGAAAGGCTATTGTAAGTCAATGTTTATCCAGCATCACTGCAGCCAAACATGATAAAAATGAATAAAAGAACTTAGCAGCGCTTAGCAGATAAGTGACATCCATAAGTTTGTTTATTTCATTGTTTATTTTAATTAGCATTTCCATAACTGATGCATTATTTTTAGGGTAGTGTCAAGACTAGTTCATGCCAAACCACAAGAACAGGAATATTCTGGAATAGAAAATCCAAGGCACTAATCCATTGGACAGGATGATACAATCCCAGACACCCTGATAAGAATTAATTTGTTCCAGCACGCATCATTATCATCATTAAAGCATATATATATATTTTTTTCTTTATTTTCACTTTAACAGTGTGTTTGTATTCATTCTGTTCCACCTTGTGTAGTTTCGTCTTGGCAAATATGGTCTTACCTCAGATATTATCAGCAGCAAAACAAAAAGATAAAATCAGGACGACACAAATATGTAGAGAAATAGACAACACAAATGGGAATAGTACACTACTAACTGGGTGTTGGACAAAACTGCTGGTTAAAAAAAGCAGCTGCTCATTACCCTGCTGGAGCTCAAGTTTGCCAGGATGTGGGTGCATTTATAGAACCAGGTTGGCACACAAGGCCATCCCCGGTGGTCTAAATACTGGTGGTTTATAGGAAAAGGTTAGATAGGGCTTCTTCCTCATTCTTAACTGACTCAGCTTTGGTGTTTCTGAAGAGTGCTAAAGATTTAGCTGCATTGTTATGTGGTCCATCACCTACTTAATGGGAGCTATAAATTATGTAACGGTTTTGGTTGGAAAGACATATACAAGCTCACTGTGAGCAAATTTATTTGTAGAATCAAGAATTCACATCACCTGAAATGTCCCATTCTTTCTAGGTTATATACAAGTTAAAGTGATATTAAGCTCACACTTTCCTTTTTTGTGCTATTGTTGTCTAATCCTAGTTGTTTCCAACTCCTTATGCCTTGTCATAAATCATCAACAGCAGCAAAATACCCCTAAATGAGGAAGCATGTAAAAGTCTCACTAAAGCCAGTTGTGACTTTAATGGGTGCCAGGATTGGTCAGTTGTATAAAAGCTAAGATCTGACCTGAAAGAGCTTAGGATTTCAGATGTTGTTGGCTTACACATTAATGCCGACACATTAAAGCTGCCCACAAGTAAGAACAACTATTTCTTTATACAAGAAATACTTGTTCTTACTATTGTAGATATGAGACGAAAACGTACTAAACAAAATTTTTATTTTAATTTTACATTATAAAACATGCTTATTAAGATATTATGAGAAAAGTGTATTATTTACTTACTCGACATATTTATGGTGCAAGTGACATTAGCACATCAGCAATATGTGGGACTAAAATGATACCAAGTTTTGACTTAGGGTAGGATTTGTTTTATTTGTTTATTTATATATTTAAATATTACTATTATTTGGCTATTTAGTCTTCTAGTCGCATAAAGAGATCAGAAAAAAAGTCTTTACAAAAGTTTTCCTGCAGGGTTGTAGGAATATATAAGCCACAAACACAAACACTGGCAGGTGTCACACTAATTATTACTTTCTCTTCTATAAAATCTTTGATCTGACTTCTTTGATGCTTTTCGGAAGCTCTGGTCCATTGCCAACACACCTAATTGAGGATCAACTAGACAAGTTGAATCAGGTGTAATGGCAGACTCTCAAATGCAGTGTTTCCTTTGGGTGAGAGACAAGAAGAGACCGAATCAGATCCAGAGTTAATTTCCTTGCAATCTAGTTTGTGCAAGTGGAAGTAAATGGAACAAGTTTCAGCTTCAGAGTTGATTTAAGATCAGCGGTATGAACATGACGGATCACTGGAGGAAAAACCTGGGTGGCATGTGTGCCCGGAAAAGCAACAGGCTGGATGTTTACCATGCGTCGACCCCCTGCTGTGATTCATTGCTTGATCATCAGTGCAAACAATCACCGGCGTCACTCAGCTACATTATCAGCCGGAGATAAAACGTCACATACCAAGGCAGTGAGCCGTGTTTGGTCTAACTGGTGCATCATTGAAAAACAAACATGATCCTACTGTGTAGTACTACAGTATGGAGAGTAGAGAAGGGAAAAAGAAGGGAAGCTACTAAATCATTTGATGCGTCCAACCTCTAGATGACCTGATGTGTAGTATCTGTGTCTTCTTATTGGCTGGTTTTGTTCTACAACATGGTCGAATCTGAATATTATTAACGGATGAATGAACTGCAATCACAATACATTCCTTTGTCTTTTAGCTTTATAGACCTAATTTTTAAATTGATCAAGTAGTACCTGGAATTACTCAACAGTTTCACAAATAATAAAAGGGAAAAGCCAGTTATGTTATCAACATTTCGATTAAGTTTAAGCAGATTTTGTCTGTTTTACTGATGAACTGAAGTCTTTTTTTCAATCAACAGGCTGTGAGAGAGCCTCATCCTGTCACACACCCTCTTCCACTGGCATGGGACATGTTTGATGGTCATGCAACCTCCTCCGTCATTATCATTTATCCAAATAGCATGCTGAAATGTCTTTTGAAGCTTTCCATGGAATGCCAGCAGGAGGTTTCAGAGGCTGCTCTGCCTTCAAAGCTTTATAGTCCGGAGGCCTACAGCCCATAAATCCTCCCCAGAAATCAAAAACCTATATCAATATGTCTTAAATGGATAAGACAGGGGGCAGGGACATACTTGCTGGGTAGCTTTTAAGTGATCCTTGGTCATACATATGTAGGTGCCCATAATTCTAAAACAGATGTTTTGATTTAACATATATATTTAACTTATATATGTTACAGGATAGGGATCACGGCTTTGATAAGGTCACTAGGATTCATTTACATTGTAATTTAGATTACAGTATATACAGCTATACATGTTACAACCGGCAGCAAACAATTAGACCAGTATGAGGATCAAACTCACGACCTCTAGATTACAAAACTGACACACTACCTACTGTGCTAAGGACGCTGATAGGGGAAATAAGCACTGACTTCTTTAACCTCTATAACTTTGGCAAATGAGTATTTGTATTGCTGGGTAATGATGCTGGTCAATAAAGCCATACATTATTTTAGTTAATTCTAAAGTTCTTCATTAGGGATGAGGTCAGAGCAAAGGGCAGGCCACTGGAGCTTCTTTAAATTAAGGTTTTATTGTATTTCTAGACCTTGCTTTGTTTACAGGGACACATTTATACAGGATCAGACAGTTGCCATTCCTAAACTGTTGCTTCAAAATCTAACAAAATGAAATATATTTGGATTATGAATTAAATACTTGGAATTTGGAATTATGTTTTAGAAAGTTATACAAATATATGATAAATTACTAACAAGTAATCCACTTAAATAAAATATGTTTGGCAACATTTTATGTGTCACACAGTATTAAAATCATTAAGACTCTTGTGGAGACTCTCCTTTGGTGATCCTTCTAGTGGCATTCGTGGTTATTTTTACTTCTAATGATTACAATGAAGTTGTTAGTGAATGTCATTAGACTAATTTGTATGTCATTATCAATCTTATCTTTGTAATATAAACTTTGTTAAACAGATTTTAGTTCAGTGGAACAGATTTTTTGTTCTACTGCAAAGCAAATACATGAATGAGAGGCTAAAAATGGTTTTAACACTGCCCGGGAAAGTGTGGCTCTTACTGTTATTAACCTATTATTGCAACAATGCTTTCGGGCCCATCTGTGTAACTACCTGGCGGCCACAAAATTAAGCATTTCAAAACGTGGTCGTTAAACCCCCCTGAGTAAATTACACCTATTCTTGCAGCTGTATCTTGCATTGCCTATAAATCAACCAGCAACAATTCTGTTGTGTTCCCAAGCATGCAATTATTATTTTTCGAGATTATTTAAGAATTTCATTTGCCTTGAGGTAAAAAGTGAGTTTTAAAAAAGCCAGTGTTTTGTAACATCTGTTACGGATGTAGAGAACAAAAAAGGCCCATACTATAATACTAACAGACGTTCCTTTACAATAAAACCCTATACAAAGGACCCGTGGTGGTTGAGAAATTGCTATAGCCTTTGAGCTCCTGACAGGAAGATCACAAGTTCCAGCACTTATGAGACTTGATAGGAGGCTGAAGAGAATAGCTTCTACTACTCTGTGGCTCAGCCTCAAAGCACCCTTAGTTACGTTGTTTTTGAATATGTCTGTACAGGTACTTAGGTACTTCCTCAACCCAGTTCTGAACTTTATGGTTCTGTATTCATCCTGCTTGGTGTTATAGTGGTGAATAGTATATTTTTACCTTTTCTTTTACCCTCTTATAACAATTGTTGATAGGTACTCTCCATGATTACAGTCCCCTCCAAAAGTATTGGAACAATGAGGCCAGTCTGTTTATCTCTGCTGTAGAAATCATTTGGGTTTGACATTACAAGATGATTCTTAGACAATAGATCAACATTTCAGTTTTTATTTCCAGGTATTTACAACTGGATCTGATACAGAGTTTAGAAGATAGTACCTATTCTCTGAACACACCCATGTTTTCTGATGAGCAAAAGGATTGTAACAGATAAACTTGAAATAGAATAAAATGAATAAAACTTCATATTTCGTAGCAAATCATTTGCTTATAAGAACTGCATCAAGTCGTCTGCAACACACTGACATCAATAAATTACAATTTTTCTTCTTTTCCGAGACTTTCACAACAGCCTCGTTAATGTGGTGTTTGTTAAAGAGAGTTACTTAACTTTAGCAGGTTAAAAAGCATGATCTATAAAGTTTAAGTTTAGAAATTAATTAGGTCTAAACCCTTCCACTTCCTGCCCCTGCTGAACGTTTTTGTAGTTTTGAACATTTTTCTTACTGCATGATAAAGGATCTATCAAGCAGTTTGGTTTCATCTCTCTTTAAATTGAAAGTGAAAATATTTCTATAGATTTTTCAGTTCATTATCCTGTTGCAATCATAGGTAAATAACAGTAAGAGCCACACTTTCCCGGGCGGTGTTGAAAATATTTTTTTAGCTTGGTCATTCATGTCTGCTTTGCAGAAAAACAAAACAAAAATCTGTTAAATAAAGTTTGTACTACAAAGATTAGATTACAGTGAGGGAATATTACTTCATATTTTTTGTAATAATTATTGTTATTAATATTGAATACAAATATATCTGGATTTTTGTATTTTACAACTTGTTCCTCTGGAGAACATTCTTCATGGCTTTTTTTATTTAGGAATGCATTGTAATTTTTTCCCTCTCCCATGTCTTATTTTCCTGGATGAAGTTCAGTTCATCAGGTAAACGTGCGTCACTTAAAGTAGAGAGGATTTAAAAAGTTTAACATTCAATAAATTGCTGAATTTGTCCATGCTGTTCATCAGCGCTGAATTTTTGGGCAGTTTTCTTAATAAGGCAAGAGAATATAACAGTTCCAAATAGGAATTAAAGGTTCGGCACACACTTGCATGTCTCCTAGTGCAGTTAGCCAGACCATGCCAAAGGAAATGGAAAGCTGGTACTCATGGGAGTATCCACTAGCTGAGCGAGGTTGATGAAAAGCTCCTTGTCCATGTGAAGTCCATGCAAATAAAAAAGGACTATTTCCTAAAATAAGCTGATGAACTATCTCAATTCAAGTAGCACAAAGTCAGCCTGGTATGTCTGTAATGCTAACATTATCTTTTTAGCACCATTTTATGCCTATAAATCATTTCAGGAGCAGCTTTTGCTTCAGAACAAAGTCCACAGTGTAGTCCACGGTGTTCCTCCCTCACTATGAATTTCATTTTCCACATATTTTTCTCACCAAGGCCTTTTTACCTCACAGGCTTTCGTGCTTTTGCTGCATACTTAATTCACCTTGAGAAAATAAAGAGAAATCTTGTGTAAAGTGAATTAAAGCCAGCTTGTGGGTAGAAGGTGCACAATAACATTATTCAGTCGGCTTTAAATGTGGATGTGTTTCTAACCTTCCACTTACATTCCATTTACACACAAATCAAGCAACACATGCAAGCTTTTTCTGAACTAATAAGGCATATGTATCACGACATTCTTCTATGCTTAAAGGGCTGATTCAGAATAAATTAACAAGCACAAAACTAGCAATTATATGTGCACCCTTTGGTGACTTCTGCTCAAAGCATGCTGTAATCAAAACCACCACGTTGTACTAGGACTTTTTAATGAAATCTTTATCCTTCACTTGACCACTAATAACAATAACACACACCTAGCTTTATTAATTAGTCCAATCATAATGATTACACAACATTATGACTGCATTCGAACTATTTTTCTTCTTCAGCAATCTGTGCTACATTAGCTGTCCTGTTGGTTTAGACCCCACAGGACAGCCTTTGCTCAACATATGTATCAATAAGCCTTGGCCTGTCGCCTCACTTCTTTCCTTGGGCTACTTTTGATTTATTGATACTGACCACTGCAGACTCTGAACAGTTCACAAGAGCTACAGCCTTGGAGATGCTCACAATTGTTGCAGTATTATAATTTGTCAAACTCACTAAAAGTTTTAAGGGATGCTAAACTACCTAATTCTAGACATACAAGGATGTAGAACAGCCAAAAAATTGCGCTTTTTCAGACACTACTAGTGGCTGATATATATTAACTCAAATGAGCAGTTTCATTTTTTATTGTGTACAACAACAAAAAATATTCACACATAAGGTTAAAATACAGGGAATCTGATCATTATTTATTTTTAAAAATGGGTGGAAAGTGTCAAGCTACTTCCTTACAAATAGTGCTCAGAGCAAGTATTTGATTTCCAGGTTCTTAAATTTGTGTAGTGCTTACACTAAATGTTTGTTCAGTTTTACATGTTCATTTTGTTATTTTTTGTAGGTCCTCCAAGAGTAAAGAAAACGGTACAGAACCAGCAGATTGTACAGTTAGGACAGACAGTACTTTTGCGTTGTCCTGTCGAAAGTGACCCTCCACCCTTGTTAATCTGGATAAAGGATGGCTGGACCATCAACTCAGCATGGAGCCGTTTTCGCATTCTGAAACATGGCCTCAAGATAAAAAATGTAGAGTCAGAAGATGCAGGAGTCTATGTGTGCCAGGCTGCTAATGGCTTTGGAAGCATCTCTCTTAACTTCACCCTCAAGGTCATTGGTAAGTGACACCAGAGTTGATGTGAGTGAATTAGATTTGGGATTGTTTCTTCACTTGCAATTATGTTCTTGTGTTATACCATCATTTTCCTATGTTATCCACAAACATGTCTGTCTGCAGTGATGATTCATGCTTAATCAAAACATGCTTGCTCCATTAAAAATCTGATTAAAAGTTTGATAGAACACTAAGCACCTTCAGTCTCACTCACTAGGCCTCATAAGAGACTGATTATAGCAAAGAAAGTTATCAGGTTCATTGTATGTTGACGCACAGGAGATGTGGGATTAGATGTACATGGGTTCATTTATAAAACATAAAGCAATGAAGAAAAACAGACTTGTGAGCTTTTAATGACATGCAGTCAAGTCTTGATATCAAGGCAGAGAACAAAGGAGGACATTCTGTCCCATGATGCCTGAGGTTGTTTATGAAGTTTGTAATATAATACATTGTTTCTCATTTTACTGCTTCATTGAAGGATTATTTTACACCAGTTTTGACAGGCAAATGAAGCCAAGTATCTTTGCTTTAGAACAATAAAACGTATTTTATTTAGTGTTACAAGTGCACAAGTTTGGTGTGAGGCTAAGTATGCAACGCGTGAGTTTGAAGTAAGCTTGTCATTTGTGTGAGGGTATTGAACAAGTTCCTGATATGTGTGGAGTTTGTTTGGTTGATCAAGCCTTGAGGTTTAATTTAAGTTGAGGTTGTTTAAAGTGTATTAGATGTAAAAGTGTTGTTGCTCATTCTTGTCTAGAATTTGAATCCGTTTTTAGTGTGTTGATTGTGCACGTGTTCAGGGGCACATTTTGAGCGAATGTGTGTTGGAGTGAATTTTCAATATTGTGTCAAGCACTTTTTTTAGAATGTGTGTTTAGTTTAGTGTGTATTTTGTGGAATGGTGTGCAAATGATGTACAGTGCACAGGGACAGTGTAGCCTAGTGGGTAGAGCGTTGGGCTGGGAACCCAATGGTTGGGGGTTCAAATCCAGGCTCTGCT
>JAOUQU010428808.1:0-10317 GCA_028566735.1 Ammoglanis amapaensis | reverse complement strand
GTGTGTGTGTGTGTGTGTGTGTGTGTGTGTGTGTGTGTGTGTGTGTGTGTGTGTGTGTGTGTGTGCGTGTGTGTGTGAGTTTTACTGTGGGCGCTCCCACAATCCAAAAACATGCACGCTAAGGTAAACTGGAGATATAGCATTGTCCGTGAGATTATGTTCGATTAAAAAAACTTTTTTCATGATTAATTAATTACATCCCTAAGTAGCTTAATTTCTTACACACAAACTAACCAGGTTGTTTACATTGTTGTATACATATGTAGCCTCTATGTCTGACTGTGGAGGACCTGTGTGTGATTGGCTGTTGCTAGGATACTTGCCACATGCCCATAGTGTAAACAAAAGGGTTTAAAACTTGGAGAAAATGGCACAGCCACAAAATGAATCGGTGAGGTTATCTAATTTAAAATGTAATACTATGAATGTTAATGTTAAATTTGTTTAAAATGTAACTAAGTGTTTCTGTTGGGTGCAAAACGTTTTTTGGCTAATAGCTGTCTTGTTAGTAGTTAACGCGGCAAGTTTCTTTTTAGTTGTCACAACTGCTATACTGCTAATGGGTTCAGTGTCACTGACTATTGACAATAATTTAAGGTATCCACCATT
Source organism: Ammoglanis amapaensis (assembly GCA_028566735.1). NCBI lineage: Eukaryota > Metazoa > Chordata > Actinopteri > Siluriformes > Trichomycteridae > Ammoglanis > Ammoglanis amapaensis. The sequence continues at coordinate 9,708 of JAOUQU010428808.1, read as the reverse complement.
TTGCTTAACATTTGACTGTGTCTTGTTTTATTTAAAACATGCTTTTGACAATTGCATCAGTAAATCGAACTAGCATCTGGCTAACATTTACGTTGTTTTGCATAGTTGCATACCCGACTAAAGTCGTCAGATCTAATCATGAGATAAAGAACGTTATAGTAAACAAAGTGAGTGTGACACCGAGCTTATAGAATTAGATTTCTAAAATTTGACCAATAGTGATGTTCGTGATTTTATTAACCTTATTCACTCTTTTTGCACTGGAAAATACCGGTAGTCTGCTTTGTAAACTCTGATTTCTAATGTCTTCTGTATCATTTTATGTGCATACACCAGTGATCATTTTGCTGTTATTCATCTTAGAATGATATAACTTCTTTTTTGTCATTATAAAATAGATACATCATCCAAACTTGCTACAGTTACGTTAGTTAAGTAAGTAATATTTAACTTGCAGCTTTAGCCGGGTAGCACTCGGTTCATGTCAGTCGCTTCCCCGGTTTATTTCACACATCTTAAGTAGCAGAATTTTTCTATAAATGTGTCATAAATCACTTGAACCGAGAGAATTGTCTGCTTTCATTAAGTATATTACACACAGTTAAGAAAATTGTGTTAAAAATATTTGTTTTTACATTGAATCTTCTTAAAAACTTTGATATGGTGGAACACTATCAGTATTAAAGATATTTAGATGAAAATTTTGGAAATTGTGCTTCAAGTTTAGTAGAATGATTATTGTAGAAGTCACCAAAATTACTTTAGCTGGATTTTCACAGGCAGGGTCACAAATGTATTAATTGTTTTTGTCACAGACTTATATCAGTATCTACTGTTCATCTATAACACACCGTATGTTCATGTGTATGTTCACACCGTTTGTACACATGCACAGTCCCACTTTGACCGCACGATGGCGACAGTGAGTCGTTTTTTGTGCCATGGCCAGTGACGCAGAAGTGCCTTTGGGCTAAGCGTTCCAGAACTGGGACAAAAACTGAAAAAAAAAATATATTTTTATTTAAAAAGTGCTGAACTAATAAAAACCGAAAGTAAGAAGTTTTTAACCGATAAAAACAAGACATCAAACATAACTTAGAACATACGTTTTACATGTAAATATATTAAATAAATTTCATAATCAAAGTTAAGAATTCAAAAGGATATCTAACATTTAAATTTTGGACTTTCAGTTTTATTTTATTTAGTAAAACCTCTGTGCATTTTACACACATATTTTCCCCTGCATTCAAAGCAGAGGAATAAATTCATGCAGTGAAACACAAATTTACACACACTTGGGGGCAGCAGTGAGTAATTTTGCCTGGCACAATGGGCAGCCCTAGCCATGGCACCCAGGTAGCAGACAGGTCGTTCAAGAGCACTTCAGTTGTGACCTGTTGACTCTCAAAATTGAACCAGCAACCTTCCGATCACAAACCCGGTTCTCTAACCGCTAGGCCACGGCTGCTTCAAAATGCCATATGCGTTACCTTTTTAATTTTAGTGAGTCAGCCTGAATGCTGATTATATTATTTGTATTTCAAAGGAACGCACGAAGCATTTTGACAAGTTGTTTCTGACTTTGATTGACATTATATTTTAATTTTGTCCAATTAAACACTCCTGCAAACAGCTACACTTCTAAAATACTAACTTAAATAAATGTAACATTTTCCTTGGTAAGGCGTGTATACCTCCACCTGGAAAATGGGACTGGGACAATGAAACTCAAAACCTGGAGTTTATTTGGTGAGTCATTAAGTAACATAGCCATTTACACTTTATTACATAGTCGATTACCAAATGTGTATCATAACTTAATATTAACTTAATATTCAATACATTTAATATTTATTCAACAGTGTTAATACATCTGTGAAGATCAAACCAAAAAGAGAAACATGTTCCATCCAGGATCATATTCGGAATCATCTGGAAAGGTAAATCTTCTTTTTATTTATTTATTTACCAAACTCCAGTTAATATAGACCTATAATACACTACATTAACACTATTTAGTTATTGGTTGTTTAAAACTTTAAATTAGATTAAATGTATTAAATAAAAATTAGGTCCATAGTTGTATGATTGTGTTTAAACAGTGGTGAGTTGTGCTTTTCACACAGTGCCTGAATGATCCAATCTCTATTTTTTCCCATTATTTCTACAGAAGCCATCAATGTCATCCAGAAATGTAATATAACGAGTGGCTTTAATAATAGCTGTTTTATGCAGTTAATAGCTTATACAAACATTGAGACTATGAAAAACACATTCTAGTATGCTGTATAGTACTATAACCAGGGGTCAATGTAAACAAAATGATCACAGTTTCAACAATAGTTAATTTTCTTTCATCATTAGTGCTAAAAATCAAGTCTCTTCTGTTGTTTTTCTGCCGAAGATATTTCAGTTTTTTTCTCCCAAAGTCTAATCGTTTAAGAATTTTTTTTAACCTGTGCAAGTCACTACAGATGCCTTTTTTTCTTTCCCCAGCCAATCAGATGACAGAAAACACCAACATCATTGCATGCCTGCTAGATAGTTGTGGTGTCATTAACCACCTTTTAACCAAGTTAAAAGTATTAGTTTTACTGCTTCACAAAGCTGGAAGCAGCACTAGAGAACTGACTATTTGAAATGATTATTCATTGAAAAATATATTGTGGCAAGTGATGAGGATCGTATAGAGTGACGACAGGTGGTTGGAATTTTCATTCCCAAGGAGCAGAATTCAACTGCCATAAGCAAGTCAGCATCATTGATACTAGGCTTTGATTTCAGGCTTTTGGCTATTTATGAATCATGCATCCATGATTTGGAAACACATAAGACTTTCTCCCACAAGCTTGTCGAGTTTGAACTAAATTTTTGTTTTCAAATGGCAGCGTGCATCATTGCCATCATAGCCAAATATTTCAGCAGCCTGCACATGAACTTTGAAATGGATAGCTTCACAACAGGGTGGGACCAGTTGGAAGACTGCATTGCTATAGGTTGCTCCATAATCTCAGATCCTGTTTGTGAAGGCTTTCAAAATCAATATCATTAGGGCAAGGCAGATGGCCAGAGACTTGAAAACACCCGCAGGAGGAAGACTCCCCCTGTTGACTACCCTGCAGACAGCCCCATGTACAGCACGACTTCTTAAACGACTTGACAAGCTGACACAGTGGGTAAAAATAAAACCTTCAAAATCCTGGAGCCTCTTGATTAAAAAAGGAGTGAGGGACGACAGGACAGTGTTTTCAGCTGGCAGAGCAACCCATCCAAGCAGATGGGTAGGATCAACATAGGAGCAGCTGAGTGAGGGCTTCATGAAGATCGACAGCAGCTACCTCCCTGCCAGACTAAAGGTCTTGCGCTATCAGTTCACACTTTATCAGTGAGAGATGTGGCAACTGAAGGTGTGTGAGATTCCGTCCTCTGTGGCAAACATGATGGATGGTATTACTAGATGGAAGTGATGGTATTACGCTAGAGATCAGATGGTCACCAGTTCAAGCCACACTACCACCACGTTGCTACTGCAAGGTCTTCAACCATCAATTGCTCAAAATGGTGTTCTGTTGTATTACCATTTTGTGTCTGGACCTCCCGAGTTAGATCTCTAATGCAGGCTTCTTCGACAAGAACATGCTGCAGATCCCCTTGAAGCCCATGCATCTTGGATACAAACCACTTCATCCAGAGATGAAATATTAGAAGAAGCTGGAGTGGACTTACGTTTTGTCTTCAAACTTACCAGCTGATTATCTATCATAGTTTGAAAAGTTTAAAAGATTAGGGCTAGAAATGTTGTCTGTTTTGATTCGAAATGTCCAATAAATATGCACCAATGTGTTACTGCAAACATGTTGTTTGACCAAAAACCTGACTACTGCTTATTGAATTTGTTAAGGATCTCACAGTGCCAGCAATCAGCCAAAGGCAGGCGGTCTGGTCCGAGAAAGACAGTCAGACCTGATGAGTTGAAGGCCTACAGTGCTCGTGCAAAATGCTTACAAGGAGACAATGTTACCATCAAGGATGTTAAACGCAAGTCCTTTAAAGTAATCCAGTACAAACACAAGTAGCACATAAATTGACCACAGTAGTATTTTAATAGAAATTGTCTGTTTGTACTAACCGGTAATGCACAACATAATGATTGAAAGGTATTTTTGTTTGCAGCTCTATAACAAAATCTATACTCACTTCATGTGTTGCAGATGTGGCGGCTTCTTTATTGCAGGACAAGGAAGGCCTACCTATTCCAAAATGCTTTATGAAAGTGATAGAGTATGTTTGCGTGTCCTTAATATTCTTTCTTAGCTAGCTAAAATGAAAAGGACATGACATATTAAACAAATCGACCATTTGATTATTTCAGTTGCAGAAGTAGAGAGCTGGACACTTTTTTAACCAGACTATTGCTGTACCTTCATTGTTACTGGAAAAGGAAAGCATTGGCACAGCAGCCAAAGCCACTTGTGGTGTAAGTTTATTTTTTTACTGCAGAATAAAATCTGGACTTGATAAATCTGAACATCATGTTACATAAACTATAATCTCAACTGATGTAACTAACGTTGGAACGTAATTATTTTTTGTATTGGTGGAACACCATCTGACCTTTTCCCAGGGAATTGACAGCTAGTGGACCAACATCACTATTACACTCTTTGGCTAAAATCTTAAGGAAGCATAGTTGACTTTGATCTTTTTCGTGAAATTGTAAAATTGTGTACTGAACAGGGGAGTTAATGTCGTCTCGACACATGGTGATTTGCCCAGTGATTTTGTATGAGGAACAAAGTACAGGAACTGACCCTTTAAACATCTGCAACACTTGCATGGAACATCATTCAACAAGGCTCAAAATATTCCTTATACTAGAGCTGGGTGAAGCGCCAGCATGGCGGTCTAGCTTCAGGACTACAGCATACCGTATACCAGATCACAGAGAGTTTTCATCGTGAAGACCTACTGAGTTACCTAGTAAAACTCAAGCATGAAACAAAGCTTTCATTGACCTTGACATGTTGCAGAGGACATTCGTGAATAAGGAACGTCGTATCGCTTTGTGTGCCGACGTTAGGGGAGGACATTTCCGACATATTGTGTATTGTAGACTTGTTTTGCATTAAATAAGGTATGTCCAGGTTCTTACAGCTTGCCTTTATGCAAATGCGAGTTATTTAAAACTTTCAAGAGTCAGTCCGGAGTGGGACCCCCTGCAGTCTGACGTATTTTATTAGCTTTTCAAGCTTTGAGTAAAACTACAAAAGTATGAAAGCAGGTGACCAAACAGTTTCATAGTTTGGCTGAGCAACACTGCATTAGGCTAAAGACCTTGGCGAGGCTTGTATTACCTTGACCCACTGCAATAGTTATGGCTAATTGAAAATCTGGATTAACCTGATCCTCTTTCTGCTGGTCTTAGGGAGCAGAGTGTGACAAAGAGTCAGATAATGGCAGAGGCAAATGCTAAAGTGGAACTGGCCAAGATGCACTTGGCATCCTCTTACTCCAGTTTACTGCTGGGAATTGGCCTTTCCCAACATCATCACATGGCCTGTGGAAGGTCAGTGCCAATTTTCAACCAAGAATGCTTTGGTAGCTAAGTGGTTAAGATGCCAAACTCTTGGTTAGATAAATTACTAGTAATTACTGGAGCTCAGTTTTTGTGGTAAGTAGTGCATACTATTTATTTATAATCTATTTATCCCTATATTATCTATTTAAGAAAATTTTAACATATATTCCAGAATCTGTGACTTTGTACAATTATCCAGAAATATTACTAACACAATAACCAAAGCTTTTTTTTGCTGTCTTACTTACCAAAATAAACATGAAACCTACAACATAGGTAGTGACAAAGAGGCATGTTTACCTCTGCTTTGAATCTTTTTTTTATAATAATTTTAACATTTTAAGAACTTATTTACATTCTTAACTGCTTATCCAAGCATTGTTTGGATGGGGGGGGGTTGCTTGAGTTTATGCCAGTTTTTCACAGTGGATGTGAAGCACACAGAACCCTGAACAGGGTGCCAGTCCATTGCATAGCATACACATGCACGCATGCAAACGCACAAACACACACACACACACACACATACACACACACACGCACGTACGCACGCACGCACGCACATCACCCACTGGGTAATTCTGTCTCCAATTAACTTGACATGCATGTTTTTGGATTGTCGGAGGATATTAGAGCTGTATGGAAATCATGCAGACACAGAAAGAACTTAAAAACTACCCCCATTTCCCCAAGTTCAGAATAAATTGATTCAGAATGAACAATGTTAATTGTGGCGTTGCAGACTGTCAGCAGTATTCGGTTAAAGATGTGAGAGCCGACATTTTCAGTGACTGATCTGGACTTCAGGCAGAGAAAACCAACAGATTTTTTCTGTATATTATTATTAACTTTCTTCTCTTTTTTGCAGCTTTCTGGTTGCCTACTTTCACGAATCAATAGACTGTTAATTGACAACAGTTTCCAAAGTTATTCCATGACAACAGTCTATGACATTAGGATGACCATTTCTCTTGCAAACCCATCAGAGAATTTACGGGTCACTTACAGTTTGTTGTGGAGATTTCTCAGGGTTATTTCATACCATTGTGTACGATAAATGTTAAACTGCAAATACATGTTTAATGTCCACAGGAGCAGGGTGTCATGCACTTACAGAGACAGGCAGCTGTTTGAGGTTAGTAAAAAAAGGAACTACTAGAATAGTGAAAATTCTTGTATTAGTTTACAATCACACAGGCTGAATCATTTTTGTGACTATTATATTACTTTTAAAAGTTTTTCATAATGTTTTGCAATAGAAAACATTTCTGTATTTCTCTAAATGTTCTGTATACTCCAAAGCACCACAATTACTTTTTAACTTGTGTTAAATAATCTCACAACTTATTCTATCAACTTATTCACCATAGTGTAACATGAGTATAGTGCTAGTATTTAAAAAATCCAACTAGTAATGATGGTAATCTATGTTAAACAGACTGTAACCTGGCTTTGCAGTGCAGTACTTACTTATCATAAATCTATGAGGTTCTAATTGTGTTCTAAACATTTCATTGATAAAATGAAACAATCATTAGCTTACTTCGTTTTAACTTTAGGTTTAAAAGTAGATTTAAAATTAATTTAAAAAAAATGAATTTTGTATTTTTATGTCAGTGTCTGTACAGCTTTTTCATCTATGTGGCATGGGTTACTTTTGAAAGACAAGGTCTGAAGGAGATCCAGGCTGAGATTGGGACCCTGTTACGTTCTGACACATTCAATCCGGCACTGAGGGCACAAAATGAGGAGGAAGAATTGCAGGAGAACGTCAAGACAAGAAGCCAGACTAAAAATAGAAAATCTGTCACAAACACCAGGTTGTTCACACATATATCAGACAAAAGTACCTAATACTTCACGTCACACTCTTGCAAGCTTACTGTATTGTAGAACATGTAAAACCGGAAACATTGTTTCTTGCTGTTGTCTTCGTTACATGAATAATGACTTTCAACACTTAAGTAACTGTGACATCAGGTATAAGATATTTTATAGCCTAAGATGAACAAACAAGATTTTACCATAATGTTTTACACAGGATTTATCTGTATCTTCATTTTAGCTCACTTGTATGTCTTCGGGCTGTGGGAGGAATTAAGTGCACTTTTCACTATGAGGTCTAGGTTCTTGGTTCATTTGGTAGAGAAGTTTTAACATATAAAACTTATTGGTTAAAACACAAAGGAAAATACTGCATTTCCCTTCTTTATTACATTGGTCCATTTGCTTTAATATATTCTGTTCATAACAACAATTAACCAGCAATCTTTTTGATACAGGCAGTCACAGTTTCGGCCAGCCCTGAGGACTGCATTGGCCTGCATTGACACCACTTCTGGTGTCCTTTTTGCCATCCACACGAGAAAAATCCTCATATCTTTTCCAACGTCTCAGCTTTCATGAGAAGAAAACAAATGAACCCATGGATACAGATGTTCTTATGGAGGACCTAATGCAACAGCTGGAATCTTGCAGGTGACAAATGACAAAAACGCAACTGCTGTTAAGATTACTTAAATATTATGTTCAAGCTTTGGAACAGATTTTTTTTTAAACATAACCTCTTTCCGTCCTCTGTCTGGGCTGTCAGCTTTGGTATACTGGGAAAGCCTTTGAGCCAGTTCAGCTATTCCACATTGATGCCTCATGGAGACAAGAAGGTGGATGCAGAAGCAGATGACAGAGATAGTGATCTTGATGAAGGTGAAAAAGTCTGGGAGCAAGTTTTAAGCTCATGAAGGCCTCAGTCGTGCTTCAGAGATCCACAGTGACAGCAGCAAGCAAGAACAGAAGCCTCAGCAGGGCTCGCACTGTGACATCACGAGCCACCACAGAAGCCCTGTCCTCCGACACCGAATAAATCTCAGTAATTTTTTTACTAGAATAGTATGAATAGTAATAGTAGTTATGTTTAAAATACATACTTTTGTTATCTAGTCATCTAAATGTAGTGTGGAGGACTGTATTCAGACTATTGAGTCGCTGTACAGTTCACACTACACTAATGGGTCTCTTGTTTCATTGTACAACCTATCACCAAGACATATCGATGCTGTCTTTCCTAAATAACAGTCATGTGTTGATTTTAATTGGAATATTACTTTTTGAGTCTTCGGTATAATTGGTCAAAATATGACTTTTGTATGTTTTGTGAAGTTATACCAATTTTCTATGTAATACTGTATAAAAGGTTGCATCAGTGTAGCTAAATACATTTTACCGTTTTTTTTTCTTGTGTGTAGTACAGGGGAACAATACACACGGACCAGTGCACACATTCATTGTCAGAGTATCAAAATGATCACAATCGTGTTGCACAATCCAAACAGGAATATATGTTGTCAAAACTATCCTTGGGTCACTTCTTTTCCAGCCAGACAGTTGTTGTTTGCGTGCTGAAAGCTGTCTAGAGATAGAAAGCTCATTCAAAAAGAACCTTTGCCATCTCACTAATTGGATATGTAATCTGCCCCGCCGTGGAGGGTAATCTGGGTCAAAATTGGTGTCCCAAAAAAGTGTGTTCTGGTATTTTTTGGGGTGGTCTCTGACTCAAGAAATCAAATGTATAGCTATTTCACTATTACCCCCAGATAATACAGCAAATGTTAGGTATGTGGTGGTGGCAAGTGTATACAAGGTAATAAAAAGATTTTACCTTTTAGTTTCTAATGTGTCTAATGTTCTAATGGTTACTTTGGTTTCCTCCCACAGTCCAAAGACATGCAGTCAAGTTAATTGAATACTAAAATTGTCCTTTGTGTGTGTGTGTCGTGTGCATTTGTCTCTGTTCTCTGTTCAGGTTGTTTGTGTATTTGTCTTGTGTGCGTTGCGGAATAAGATTACGTGGTGGTAAAACTAGATCATGTATATATGGATGAATTTGCTAGAAGCTGCTATAATGTCTTTAGCAACCTTTTATGAAATACCATATATTCTTTCTGTACAGGAAACAGCTTTCCTGTTTTATTCACAACGAATATTAATTTAGCAAATTTATAATAAAAAATGAAACCTAAGAATGCTTTATCGTATATACTTCAAGGTACACTGTACATTGGCTGACCCTGCGCTCTGACCCCAATTTCCAGACAAAAGTTGGGATATGCGAAAACCTGCAATTTCCC
>JAOUQU010428797.1:0-10319 GCA_028566735.1 Ammoglanis amapaensis | reverse complement strand
AGAGAGAGAGAGAGAGAGAGAGAGAGAGAGAGAGAGAGAGAGAGAGAGAGAGAGAGAGAGTGAGAGTTTTACATAAGCACTGCGCAGTAATTGTACAAATGCTACAGATGTAGTGTTGCCTGTCTCTAAGTTAATCTTAAATTATTTAGATTTAGAACTAAAAATGTCAGTGAAAGGGAGAACAATAACACAATGAAGACTTATTTCAGCTGTGACAATCAGCTATAAAATAAAACTGTAATTAAACTGATCAAACTTTCAAATATACAGTCGCACACATACTGGGTCTATGAAGCCAAATTCTTGTAGTGTTTTAAGTGTATATTAGTGTATATTTTAATTCCAGCTCTACACAAGCACATACTGAAAAAAAACTTTAGGAACAGGGTGCAACAAGACTATTTGCTCAATACAGGAGAAATAGCAACAAAAACAAATAAATAAATAAAATAAATTAGGTGAACTACTTCATGGTCGTAGTTCTTTTTTTTTACTGCGTTCACAGCTCCCGAAGGGAAGTAGTTCAGATTATTTTGGTTTTCCCTCTCATTAAATATGCTGTGATTCTTAACCAGTTTCTAAGCTGCCATCACCTGTCCAAAATCATTGCTACTCCTAAACTAAATACATCATAACTATAGGGTAAAACCAATATTGAGTTTGAGAATACTGCAGATATCTCATCTTCATCATTTTCATTTTATACTTAGACACACTTATTCACTGATATTGCACGCATAGACATGTTTGATTATTTTTTGGCTAAATTTAAATGTTATTAATCAACTAATTCAATTTTTTTTGTATTGCATTATTATGGGATCGGGTTGACCTGTATTTATAATGGCATGGGATGAGGGCATGAAGGTAAAATGTTCTGTTAGGATTGGTGTTGTGTGGACAGTGGTAGCATAGTGATTAGCAATATGGGCAATCAACCTGTTGGGTCCTTGTGCAAGACCATTGACCCTGTCTGCTCCAACTTCACAAAATATCCCTATACAAATTGGAATATGTAAAGAATGAATTTAATTGTACTTATCATCTTTATATGTTATGACAAATAAAGGTGTTTTATTCTATTGATGAGGGCATGTGACATGTTGAAAATGTGAATGATGTTCAGTAACGTGATGGTGAACAAAGTTCAGTACTTTGTAATGTCAAAATTGTGATTGCTGATTACAAAATTAATTTAAAACCCTGATTTTTTTCTTATAGTACTGCATTTTTATGACCATTGAATTCATCGCTCTCATTACCCTGGCCATCATAGCAATTGTTGTACAACCACAGGTACAGTATTACAAAGTCTTGATTTTTACTGTAGTGATTGCTTATGACTACTGTCCTGCTTTTCTGGTTGAACTATGATTTTGCTCTTTGACATAGTGTTATTTAATAGGTGTATAATAAAATTGAGGACAGTTTTGGTGAGGTTATCCCACTTCATAATGCCAGTGGGAACTTACAGCAAGAGCTCATCAAACTACAACAGGAGGTATTTTCAACTGCTTTTGTTAAATTTCATAATTTAAGTGGAAAATGTAATATTTACTTAATACTTCTATCCATATACATAATCTGCTTGCCTTATTTACTGTAAATCATATTTTAAACATGTATCGTTTTTTAAAGCTGTAAGTGACTACACATATTATTGGGTATAGATCATAACAAACAAAGGAACAAATGAAGGACCATACTGGGATTCTGTTTTTTTAATACTAGGGTCTGAGCCTGCACTGGAAATGTGGAAGCCCTATTGTTTTTGGTCAATTTCTTTTCTTCTAACTCTTTGGAGCTACTTATGAGGCACTTCCCATACACTAAATCTTGGCAAAGGTTTTAAACTAGTAAAAAAGTCATGCAGAGCACAGACTTGGACATGGTTCAGCAGCTCCATAGCTCCCTCTAGCCCCAACCCCAAATTCACACAATGTTCAAGATAAAGATAAAATCTGATATGGTAAAGATAACATGGTTTTATATTTTACACCAGCCAATAGGAAGCCATATTAATTCAAATATACACTTTTTAAATAATTTCAGAGGTGCTTACTGTGTTCGGAAACTTGTTCCACAGGACTCCACAGGTCTTCTTGTAATTATTTTTTTATTAATATGTTTAATGGCCTGAGGGGGAGGGGTAACACATTGTCATATTGTCTTTTTTGTCATATTCTTTGCATTGCCTGGCAAATTACATACATTCTGGATTTAGGTACCTTCAGGCAATGCAGTAGCAAGAGTTTTTTTCTCTTGTTTGGAATACTTCCATACCTATGAGTATCCTGTTTCCTTTTACTTAGTCTAACTTACTTTTCTATGTGGTTCTGCATGTTGAAGAGAGATTATCATTGTAATGTTAAATGTCCCTTTTCTCTTTTAGAATGATTGTGTGGAGTGTAATGCTCCCTAATCCTACCAACATCCTTGTTTACAATATATGTTCTATAGCTCGGGCATATGTTTTTTTTTTTGTGTGTAGCTGTTTAGCCACAGTTCTGTACTACCCTGTGTTGTACATTATATTCCACTCCTTACAAGGTAACATGGGTGGGGCTTCATCTGGTGCAATAAGTTTGTAAAATATCTTGTGCTGATCTTGTGCAGAAATGATGTGCTTTAACATTTGTTTAACTGGTAGATATTTGACTACATAATTTACACATATATAAAATGTGACAAATATTGAAGTATTTATACATGTCTAAATATCTTTGAATTCTTGATTTCTTAACAGGCTGAATGTTGTGGTCTAAGGAATTACACAGACTGGAACAACCATATGCCACCATCATGCAGCTGTCCCTCAGACCTCCCTGACAAAAAGACTAAATGTCACTATGTGCAGACCAGCGCTGAGGTACACAAATTTTTAACACAATCTATAAAGTCATACGTTTAATCTTTAATCTTTAAATAAGCTAAAACATTTAAAAATATGTATGTATTTTTGGAACCAGGGAATAAAGATATCAGGATTAAAATAGCCACTATATTGCAAATACAATTTATCTTTAAAAAAGTAGTAATTGTATTTCCAATTACTTTATTGTATTGTTTTAATAGTACTTTCACATTAAGGTCTCAATTATTAGCTAATCTGGTTTAATCAAGTTTGTTATTTAGCTGGATTTTTTATAACATTTAAATTATAACAGAGCTTTGGATCTCGTGACCGCGTGTATTTAAAGACCTGCACTGTATTTCTGCTTCATGTAGTGGATGTCGAAACCTGACCCTGAACTGATAAAACCTATGAATACTTGGAATGGACCAAACTATGTTTACAAGATGGTAACAAAATGTGCTTTTGTAAACTCTTGCTTGCTTTTCACGCCTGGATATTATATTAAATAAAAAAAATATTGTATTGTCTTTTTCAGGCATGTGGGACAATCTTGATGGCATATGTGAGGAACATCATGAGGATCTTGCTTGGAATCATATTTACTTTAGCAACTGTTAAGGTAAGATGGAACCTTGTCCTTGGTTATTAACATCATTGATATAAGACTAGATTATAACCAAACATTAAGTCTTGCAAGTGTTGGAAGCCTCACAGTTGTCTAATTATTCAAATACAGTTGTGGTCAACATTATTTATTTCCTTAAATAGTATTCATACAATGTAATCCCTGTCCTCAAGATAAATAAAACAACTAAATCTGAAATTAATTCTCTCCTGTCCCAACCTTTTAAATGGTTTTGCTAATTATTCATCCATCCATTATCTAATTTAACCAGCACTTAATCTTATTTAAAGTCAGTCACACACTGGGTGAATACACCAAACACCTGAACAGGAAGGAACCCGGATTACCGGGCTAAAACCCATTCACACATGGGGAGAACATGCAAACTCTACACAGAAAGTACCCAGATTGCATTACCCGGGAAATGAACCCAGGACTTCTTGCTGTGAAGCAACAGTGCTAACCACTACTATGAGTACATTAATTGTGATAAAGAAACCACAATCAAAATCTATCTAATTTAGGCTGAATAAACTGGGGAAAATGTTTGGATATTTAAAACATTTGATATAAAACATTAACCAGAACTTGTATGTTGGTTAATTTGCCCTGAAACAGTATACTCATGTACTAACCATTATACATTTATCAGGTTGCTGCAGTAATCGTGGCTCTACTTTTGTGGCATAAAATTGGTACAATGTCACCCACCACAGGAATCTCACAGGATGATGACAGAATTAAATATGAGCTTCAGCCAGACAAAATGCTCTGAAATGACCCAAGCCCCAATGATTACTCTTCAGAAGTAGATTGGTCACGTTTCCAGATTTTACAGGAGTGCAACACAAAATGCAACTTTATATTTAACTTATTGTCTAAAGTATGGTAAAACTTTTAATTTTTGAGAAAATTCTAAAGCAACACACTGTCACTTTAGTATGATCATCTCAGACAGAAATGCAGTGGATGAATTATAAGTGAATTTCTATCGATAGACTGCCCACTCCAATAAATAAATTGGACAATTCTTAACCTTCCAATCTTTGGGTTGTGTAGTTTACGAAATATTTTTAGCATATGGCATCATCATGACTTAATAACTTCTAGCCCACATCACATGATTAGACAACTTCAAGTGAAGTTTAGATTTAACAGCATTCGGTGTTTCTATTATTTACTTTAATTTTATTGAACCTGAGATATTTTGTCAGCAAGGATACTAAGCGACTTAGTGTTTCTGATTGCATCAGATTCTGTCTGCAAAAAAGTCTGTGGTTGCCATTGTCATACTCTCATTTAAAAATTCTCTACACTCTACATTCTCTACACCATCCATCCATTCTAATTATTAATTAGTTTTACTTTACTTGGTAGTTGATGTATTGGGGTTCTTGATGCAATGCCATCGGAGCTATTAGAGATCACAGGCTTGCAGCCTTAGTCTTTTAAATACATTCCTTAATATTTCTGAATTTGTTTAACTAAATTATGCCCTGGGAAAAAAGGAATGTTTGGATCCTTTTGATAATGTTCTCATGTGTGATGTAAATTAAATGAGGTTAAATTAGGTACAGATTGATTTAGTAGATAAGGGTGGAATGACATTTATATATAAGGCTGCATAGAAACAAACAGCAATGTTTCCTTCAGTCAATAATATAATAATTAAACAACTGCATTTGGTGTTTTCTTGGGGTATTTATTCATCTAATACTAAAATTAGCTTGATGTAGGGTTGTACAAAATTCAGAATTGAATTGAGAATAACCCCTAAATTCCAATTAATAAATAAGTGAGATTGCAATCATTGTAGGAAGTAAAATTGAAATTCCACTAAATTCAAAGAAAATCATGATACATAATTCAACAGTGAAGCTTTACAGAATATGTTAAATGTGATTACAACATGAATTGATACTGTATTGAAAATATGTACACAATTATTTTTGGGTAAATCTTAAAAATCTTTCTATTGTTTACAACTCTACAACTACATTATGATTTTTACTTTTTGGTATTAATACTGTTAATAATGAAACAAACCATGTAAATTGTAAATAGTGTGACAGAAATGCATGTATGTGCACACGAGAGGTAATTTTAGTGTTAATAATGCAATAATATTATGTAACACTGTTCACAACACACAATTCCATTGTATTGATGCTGCAGATATCATGATTGTTATGTAAAGATAAATAAGAAAATGATTATTTTTTTGTTGGGTATAATGCTTAGCAAGCACATGCAGCTGAATGGTTTTAGCACATGCTTTTTTAAAATGAAGCTATAGTAATATAAGCTCGTTTTTAGTGGGTTCATAATTTGCATTAAATGTGCTATATAATATAACTGCAACTATGTTTCTAATAATAGCTATATGACAATGTATCATGTAAATATTCCAAACTTCTGCTGTGAGTCCCACCAGAACAGTTACCTGAACAAGCTTTGTGTGCTTATTTATGACTTATTACTGACTAAGTTTTAAAGGCCAAAAGATATTGTATTTATTGGTGTTACTATTAATGATACATAAATCAGTGACAAAACTTCGTGTTTGCTGCTCACGCATGGTGATTGTTTTAGGTAAAGTACTACTGATATGCTTAAGCTGCTATTCAGGCTATTCAGTTATATAAATTAAAAATTACATTATAAATTAAGTTGAATATATATTAATGAGAGGCAACACTATATTGACTAAAGTATGGCCTGGTAAAATAAGTTGTTAATTAAAATGTATGTTTAAAAAAATCTGAGAATGTAAAATTGTGTGAATATGGAATAACTTTCCAACACTGATGAGGAATGAATAATTATGTTTGAAGTATACATACTATTTGAAATATACATACAATAAAAATAAGTGGAAATGTAACATGTTTTATTTCTTACTTAATATGCAATACTCAATAAAGCAGTGTTCTTGCATCCTGCCATGGATTTATACAAGGTAGATAACCTGGCAGAGCCGTTTTTTATTTTATGGTAAGTCCTGTCTGGTGTTTCCAAATCACAGGGCTGAGTACTGAGAGATCAGAAGGTAAGTTTAGCAGGGAATCAGGGTTACAAAGTATAACATTTCATCCTGGTCAGAGATTAGAACAATGGCAGAGATCCTCTCTGGTGGACAAACTGCAAGTATCACGCAAGATGATTACTACAGCAAAACTACTACAGCAGATACCATCTATGAAGACATCAAAAAAGGAGTAGCGGATCAATGTATATCAAAAATAAAGAAACTGAATCGCAGGAAAACGTGTTTAAGGATAAAAGTATTGATGAAACACACACTGAAAAACAAATGAGAAAAAACATGGTACATAGGTAATCAAGTTAGAGAAAGGGGAAAAATAGAAAATGTGCCCTGAGAGCGTCGTAAATCTACAACAAAACAATAGATGGAGATACAATGTGTGGACAAAAGACTACTATTTCTATTACCCAAAAGGTGACAAAGAACTAGAGATTATTTTAACCTGTATTGCCACAAAAATCTAAAATAAACTCATTTTAAACTGCACAAGACCTCACATATATCCTGAGAAAGAACCAAAATAGCTTGCTCATAAAGCCATCATCACCTGCTAGAATTGAGATGCTTGCTTCAAGGTATAAATTCCAAAGACCTAACAACAACATTCGTTTTTTGTGGACTTCAGGAAAGCTTTTGACTGTTCATGGGGCAAATTATTGAAATTCTTAAAGCATATGAAGTTCCTCTGTACAAATTTGTCTGTACAAATTTGCAGCACAAATTTGTTAATTTATAAAATCTGTAGATTTCATTATGTGTGTATGCAAATGAATGCTCAATCAATTTGAAAAAGCATCTGTGACTAAAATATATCAATTTAAAAACAGGAATGTGCTTTTTTGCATGAATGCTACTTTCACAAAAATTTAAATATATGTTTAAAAAAGTATAAACAAGGGCCTGGCTTTTGGACATGCTAATGACAAGTTTGTACATTTAAAAATATTTATTTATCTGATTACAATTCATGCTTTTTGCAGTATATTGGCCCATCCCAGAGAGCCCAGAAAATGTATGCCACTTCACAACAATTATCATAATACTTCTAGCTTCTAGAGTAATGTATAAGTGAATTTCATATTGTATAGTGCTTAACAGAGTGGCACAGTGGATAACATTGTCGCTTCACACATTCTGTCCAGAGTTTGCACGCTTTTTTCAAGTATGTATGAGTTTTCTATGGATGTTATGGTTTGCTCCCACAGTCCGAAGACATGCCACCAGGCTAATTGAATTGACCCATAGATATATTGATACACTATATTGGCAAAAGTATTCGCTCAGCTGGATAGCGAATCGTGATCCAGATGAATGCTTTTTGTTGTTGTTGTTGTTTTATTTACTTCAGTTGAGCAAGGTATTGGTTCAATCCACCAAGTGGGCTACATGAATTTATTCTGGCTTTTCTCCCACAGTCCAAACCATTTAAAGTAAAATGATCATTATCCTGGCCTGGTTGATATAAAATATTGTGCTGATGAACATTGTGTAATGAGTAACGGGTTTCCGTCATGACTGTAACCTAAAGTAAAGTAACAAACAAACTTTACGAAGGATGCTCTTCCTAATATGACTCTCCCTAATTTCCTGGGTTTTGGACAAGCGCAATAATTCTGTTTTTGTGCAACTTAATGTTAGATTATAGGTGCTAGTATGCTAATTATGTGCAGCCCTTGGAAAATTGATGCCAAAAATAATTAATGATTATATATTATATTGTTATTAATTTTTAAATGTATCGCTTTTCCAAGTTATAGAACATCTCCATTACAGAAAAGCCCTATTCTATATTTTAGTTAATTGTGTAGGCTTCTGTAAATGTTTCAATAAATGTAGCTTAATTTTGTTCCTTGGTGTAAAACTAACAGCGTGGTTTCGTTGTGACGTCATGCCCCCAGAGCTGACGTGGCACAGAGAGGTTTGAATCTCGCAGATTCAGCTGGGGCTCAACTGTGACTGAGTTTGCAATAGGGAAAAACTATCGCCACAAATAACAAAGTTCAGACGTGTTTCTCTTTAGTTCTTGTTTACTCTCTATAAACAATGGCTTCGTCCGCTAATAGTTCTGCTGGAAAATGGGAGGTAGTGAAGAAAGGCAAGAAACCAAACAGTGCTGGAAAGAGTCAAACCGACAAAAAAACGAACACCGAGGCTGGAAGAAAAGCTCTGAGCGAGTCTAATATGCCTAAAGTTCATTCAAATCGTAAGTAGAGTTATTATAATAATAATAATAATAATAATAATAATAATAATAATAAGTTATTTTAAATTTCATTTGTTGCATTAGACTCGGTGTCCAATGTGGCGTGCTTTAAAATGAAACGTAGATTTACGTGTTTGCGTAAAGAACGATTTGTTTAATTCCCCGTATTATATGTACAGCAACACGCCAATAATTAACATGATATTTATTGTGACACGCTGTGTAGTGCTTAGTGTGTCGTTTGGGACACAGCCATCGGGCTTCGTGCTAGCTGAGTTGCTAAGAGTGCTAGCTTAATTAAGCAGCATAAACGACCTATTTCTTGTTCTGTCATTTCATTTAGCGGCCCTGTGTCTAAAATGAATCAAAGTTAACAAGAGTTAAGAAGCGTAGTAAGCTGGTTTTTAATGTATTTATCCGGAATCAATTAACAAGACCGGTGTGAATGCTAACTGACTAGCCAAGGCAGTAATGATTAGTTGTAATGACAGGCGTCAACGTTCCTCTGTGCCATATGTGTTTATACTCGTTTGTTTTCATTGTCACTGTTCATGAATTTATTACCAAACATCCCAATTGTTTTGTGGTATTGCAGAGTGAACACATACGTTTCTTTTGAAATAATTTGCTGCTTTTGTACGTATATTTCTACTCTGTGCTCCATACAGCTAATGGCATATATCCAGCAATAAAAAATAAAGTACTTTTTTGCTCTATAAAAGTAAACTTCAGGTAATTCCTGATTATACCTGATCATCAGAGATATATTGTGTTTTTTCTATTCAAGAGAGTCAGTGCAGAGTGCAGAGACACAGCATAGCATGAAAGCTTTCATAGGACTTCAGCGCCTACAACTAACTATCATCAAACCTGAGTGATCTGACAAGAGAAGCAGAATGACAGCAACCCAACATCCCTTATCACAAGAAATGTCTATTACCAAGAACTCCCGAGCACTGCACCGTTGTATAAATTATATGGTGGATGTGATATTCTGGTACATGCCATGTATGCTTGTAAAACTTTCTTGATTTTACCAGCTAGTTTGAAATCTGACAGCCACCTAACAGGGGCTAAATTGCTGGGATTAAAACTCTTAACCATTCAATTGATAAGTCAAATGCCTTCCCACCCATGGGGTTATCAAAGTGTTACAACTTGTGGATCATTTAGTTGTGCTCTGCATAGTTTTATATTAAAGTACAAAACGTTTATGTATAAATGTATTAATAATAAAAATATAATTGCTGTGTATATGGTTTGATTGCAGCTACAGTAAAAATGTCTGAGCCAGTATCTGCGAAGACTGGAAAAAAGCAAAACAAGGAACAGGTTCCTCCACCACCTGTGGTTCAACAAAAAAAGCAGTCCAAGAAATCTCCTTCAAGCAGCAACACAAAACCTCAACATTACAAAACATTGGAGGAAGCGGTCAAAGCAGTGAGTTGAAGGCCTAATTAACTTTGCTTTTTAAATTATAACTTTTTAAAAAATAAATAAATGTCACTTAGTTGTAGGGCTGTCCGCAAATAATCGATTATTCGTTGGTCGACCGAAAAAATTACTAGTCGGCCAAATTCCATTGGTC
>JAOUQU010428786.1:0-10319 GCA_028566735.1 Ammoglanis amapaensis | reverse complement strand
GCGCCCCTGGAGCAGACAGGGTTAAGGGTCTTGCTCAAGGACCCAACAGTGTAGTGGAGTGTAGCAGAGCCTGGATTCGAACCCCCAACCTTTGGGTTCCCAGCCCAACGCTCTACCCACAAGGCTACAATGTCCACATGTTCTGATGTCTAAAGAATTCTACAAAAATTATAATGCGACTTGAAGGGTTCTTTACTTATTGGCTGGGGCAGAAGGTTCTGGGTTTAATACCCAGATTGGCGGGTGTCTGGGTCTCTTCTGTGCAGAGTTTGCATGTTCGTCTGATATTGTCAGTGTGTATTCTCCCACAGTCCAAAACATTCCACCAGATTCCTTCCAGTGGAGAGCAGCCGGAACACTTTATTGGGTAGTTCCATTGACACACAGCTAGAAGTCCTGGGTTTGATCCCCAGGAGGCGTGGTCCAGGTCCTTTTTGTGTGGAGTTTGCTTGTTCTTTCTGTGCCCATGTGTGCTTGCTTTGATTTTCTCTCCCAGTCCAAAGATGTGACACCAAGTGGTTAACAAATGGGGACGGTTGTAATAGGAAGGGCATTCGGTGTGAAAGATGTGACAATTCGATAATGTGGCAGAGGGTCCGCAAGGGCAGCTCTCCTTGAGCAGGGGGCAGTCAGAAGAAGTTTATTGGATGGCACGGTGGCTTAGTGGGTAGCACCGTGCCTTCAGAGCAAGAAGGTCTATAAGGCCCAAGGAGGGTCCTCCAGGTCCTTTCTGTGTGGAGTTGACATGTTCTTCCTGACTCCCCAACAGTCGAAAGACATGCTACTATGTTTGTTGGCGCTAAATTGCCTCCTACATTGTAGTGCTGAGCCCTAGTCTGGGATTGTTGCAAAAGGGCATTCGGTGTAAAAGACTTGACAAGTTAAAGACGCAGCCCACAATCGTCTGTGGTGACCAAAAGACCAAAGTTGAAGCTGAAATCATGGGTTTGATCCCCTGGAGGGATGCTCCAGGTCCTTTCTGTGTGGAGTTTACATGTACACTTTGTGTATGGTTTTATATATTATTGTGTCTTTGTGTATGGTTTTATATAATGAGTTCACTGCCAATAATCGTCTTATAGATGTTTACTTATATAGAAGCTGACAACAATATTTTGCTCAGCAATATGTGTTCTAGGCAGCCCGAAACCTTATCACTGTTTAGGCTTCCTTCTGGTGTTCTACTTTTCTTTCACTTCCCAGAAGTGCATTGTTGCATAATTGCAGCTTGTTGCGAGCTTGTATTGCTCTGCAATGGACTGCGTCTACGGCTTCTGGCTCGAGCTGGACCCCCCAGCGCAACCTGAAGCATTAAATACTAGTTTGAACCCGATTTTTCTGCTCCCCCTTGAGCATAGTGAATACTTCTTGTATTGGGCATCATGATCGTATATCATGATCGTACTAATGCAATCCATTAAACAATGAATGATGTAATCATCTGCAGCTGTAAATGACACGTTTACAACTATGTTATGGTACAAAGACCCTGAATTAATCTAAGATTGATTAAATCTTCTATTTTAACTGTCTTAAAAATGTAATAAATGTCACGACTCTAGTCAGGCTTTTAGAGGCAATTTTGCTTTGCATACCAGCTGATTAGACATTAGATCGATCCGCTGAGCCCCACCCTAGTTACTGGTTGCACAAATCAGTGCATTGTAGTGTCGATGCCAAGCCCTGATAAATAGGGAGGTTTTTGGCATCTGATGTTAAAACATACCAAATCAATAATTTGGTTGTGGTGACCCCTAAAGTGAGCAGCTGGAAGGATTCACAGTGAAAATGTCATTTCAGGTGATTTCCAGTCACTGTTTTTGATTTAGCAATGAGGAGTCAGCAATGCGGTAACTAAATGCTGTTCTTTTGACCCGTGCTTTAATGTTCAGATAAGGATTAGGAGCTGGCATGCAGTGCATTTTTTTATTTTAGACATGACATCGGACATTTACCTTTTAGCAGATCTTCAAACAAAGGAATCGTGGAACACTTTTGTTAACTTTGTTTTCAGGCTTATTGGTTTAACTCCTTTTAGCTGCTCCCATTAAGGCTCGTGACAGCAGATCACGATCAAAATGTTTGATCTGGCATCATCTTGAAGTCAGATACCCTTCCTGATTTAATCAATGTATCAGCAACCAATGAACAGTTTATTTAGCAACCAATTCATCTGGGCCTGTAACTGGCACCACATGGTGGTGGGTATACCTAGCCACTATGCATCATAAATTCGGTATCTTCAATTAAAACTTGAACTAACACCCTTCCTGCTCTCAGATGCTATTCACTTTGTGGTATTTCAGTACTATGTGAAAAATAAATGTGAAGACTTGTACTTGCTTATTGACTCATCTTACTATGTGGCATTCTGTACATTCTGTAGTTTAGGTTTGATTAAGGTGGGGCAAAATGAAAGTTGCTGCACCGGGCGAGGCATGACGAAACATTATAACATGAAGAAAAATGTGGCTGACTCAGCAAATCCCATTGTAGTTCATCTGGCCTAAAACCCTGAACAATCATAACACTGAAATGGTTCTCGAAGATGAGAACTAGTCTGTTTGCGTACACTTTTAAGATGGTTGTGAAACTCCATTACACATTCGTTATCAGATTATTCTGTTTATAGTAACAGAGAAAGTTTATGTGCTGGCGTAGCAAACGGTCTGTCTGTTAAAATGTTTTTGTAGCTGCTTAAAGAAATGATATTAAATATACTTTCTATTGCTACATGTTTTATATCTGGTAAACAGATTAGTTTCGTGATTGTTTCAGTGGTGCTACAAGTAAACCAAGAGTGAAGGGCGAAATACTGTAATGTTTTTATTTAAATTTCATCAAGCACTCAATCCTGGTAGTTGGATTTAGTTATGGCAGGTTTATATTCATCTGTAAATGTTTGTATCGATGCAATACGATTCACAAATTCATTCTAATGCATTTTTATTTGTGATTATTACTTATTGTTTACATGAGAGGTACAATTCTGAATTGAACTCTAATTCACAACTTTGATAGTGAGTGTCCTCTGCTGTTTAAAGTGCTGGTTCTGATTTAAATTGTGAATCGATTGGCGGTGAATCATTACATCTCTAGTATCGCTGAATCGATCCAAACAGCATCACTGTGGTACTTGAACACCAACGCAAAGTGTTTATTTCATGCACTTTTAAACATTTTTATTCCTCTTAATCTTTATGGAAAATTCTTACAAGTTTGACACCATTAAACTGTGTTTTCATTTGGAAAAAGCATAACGGACAGGGAATCGTGTCACATCATGGCCGAATTGTATCGTTACATCTCTTATGATTGGTGGTAATGACCTCCAGTATAGCATGGAGGTTTCACCACTTTTAATCCCTTTGGAATCCCTTCAGAAGCTCAGCGAGTTCAGTCATATTCGTAAAAACGTAAACGTGGCACAAATGTAAACGATGGAATTGGTATGTATATGAAGCCGTATTGACTGGATTCCTCTGCGTCTCAGGTACGCTGCTTGTGTAATGCGCTCAGAAGAATAATGATAGCAGCTCATCACTAAGCAACAGAGTCAGCTGGGTCATTTTTCATGAGCCTTCACATCAGCCACCATTAAGATTATGTAACTGGAGCTCTGAAGACCAGATCGCTCTGGTTTGAAGCGACTCGCTTAGCGTTTGGGAGTAGAATCAACAACTAGCGTTCGCTGGAGGTCAGTTGTGGTGAATCTTGGCAAAATGAGCACGACGTATGACTGGTCTTACAGGCTGCATTCCGTTTTCCAGGTTATTCATTGAACAATTATTTCAGTGCATCAAAATACTTGTTTTGATTGTACAAATTCAGAAATATATTATAAGATATTTAGATTAATTGACATATTAAAAAATACTAGCATTTAGCAACTCTAGACTACACTAACAATTAGCAAACTAGTTGTATGTAGACAATGTACATTATATCATCTTTTCGCCGGTTCCCACTAGGGGTCGTCATAGTGTATTGTGTCTGCGCTATTGATTTTCTAAGTCATGTATGTGCACTCAGTGTCTGCATGAGTTATCTCCCACAGTCCAAAAACATGTGGAAAGGGTAAACTGAATATACCAAATAATCAATGATTAATAAGGTATGTATGTAGTCTTTCAAAAACACCTGGTGCCATGTTTTTGTAATGAGTGGAAACCGGACCACTCGGAGAAAACCCAAACAGACAGGTGTATAATACGATAGTTGTTTCCTGTATTATCCCGATAAATGATGCCATCGTGTTATAACAGAAATCAGTGTTTTTACTTGTAGCAACACAGATTGATCCGAGTTAGCGTGGTGCTGCATGCAGGTTTATCGTAAAGCAAATCAGAACACGAAACACTAACAAGGTGAGAGATGGTGCACAGTGGAAAAAAAGGTGTTCCAAAAAAGTCAGCAGTGGATCGGATTCCGCTGTTGTGATGTAATCATTATTTAAATGTGTTCTTCGAAGAATGTACGTAGCTCCTGAATTGGGACACAGCTACAGACAGCATCTTAAGACAGCCTCCTCATGCTTTTGAGCAAGTTTATAACTTTTTACATGCTTTAAAATGCTTCACAGTGATGGAATTTAAATTTGTTAGAATAGTTTTGACTGGAAATGAGGCAGCACATGATGTCGTATTAGTTGTGAAGGCAGTACTAACATTCAGTACACACATTTCTCACTAATACAGTATAAATATGAATGAATAAGTTTGGTTTCAGAAGGATTTATGTTATAATAATTGTTCATTTTTTTAAATGTGGACGAAATTTATTTGCATTTATTTGCAAACTCAGGCGTGTTGATCATTTTCCGTAGACAGATGGAGATGTTTTTAAAAACCTTGTTCATTGGGTTAAACAGCATTTTGCAAGCAGGTCATGCATCCGAATTATAATCTCGTCTTATTAGAAGGCGCCTTGCTCAAGGGCACTTTAGTCGAGATTTGTCGACTCTCAGAATCGAACCAGCAACCTTCCGATTACAAGCCCAGCGGCCCCAAAGTTTGCTTTTCTGATTGCTCTTTTCTTTCTCTGTAATCAGGTGTTTGTGTTTATTATTAGAAACATTCAGTCATCGACAGACAGGCTTGGTATTGGGTTAGCTGACACAGTAGTAGTTACTTTACACTTGTTTGACTCATCCTGACAGATTCTTGACACTGACCTCATCTAAACACTGACCTCATCAGCTCGGCTTTCTCCGAACTGCAGTTAGAAGTGTTTTTTTTGCACTTGTCGGATCGGTTTTCACATTTTCACCGATAAAGTATCAGCACTGACTTTTTTTGTCTTTTGTTTGTAGCTCAGCAGAAGATCAGAAGTCCGGAATGAAGGTCGCTGTGAAGAAGCTCTCAAGACCATTTCAGTCCATCATCCATGCCAAAAGGACGTACAGAGAGCTGCGACTCCTCAAACACATGAAACACGAGAATGTAAGGCCGGATTCAGATTTCATCTGTTCGTCTATTGATTCGTTTGATTTCGAGGATAATTTGTGTGTTCACACACACACTTGTAGTATTTGCCATGAACGATTTCTCAATAAAACTTGATTGAAGATTTATGTGTTGACTATTAGAAGCCCAAACGCTTCAAGCTGAGGAGTATGGACACCACAACCTGGTACACATATAATGTTAACAAACAAGCTAAGCAAATAAATAAAAGCTCCAAACCATTTTAACACTAGAACTACCAAACCGCTGCCATTTGGCAATTATACCTTTAAATCCCAAAGAACTGCTATTTGGCAAATGTGAATAGCTCTTCTCGCCTCCAGTGTTATTTAAATCAGGCCATTACATTTGCAAGGAGACACTCGACTACACTCTACAATCTTTTCTGGAACAAGTTGGTGAACCCCAACTTGTTCCAGAGAACCCCAATTATAAAATCTCTTAACAGAATGCGCTATGAATAAACACATTTACAATAGTTAGAAGTATGTAGGTTCCAAAATAAAATACCATAATAAAAAATAAAGCACTGAAGATGGGAATAACTTTACAGCTAAAACTTTTTTTAGGTTATTTGTATAATTTTGTATTACAAATTAAACCCAGTGTGAAGTCCAGTCATGCAAATAATAAAATGAAAATGTGATTTTTATTTCAGAATTATTTTGAGCAACATTAGAAATATTATTGTTATAATCCTCTGTCCTATGTGGCAATGCTCTCCAGAAATCTTAAAAAGCCAAATAAATAAATATTGTGATCTATCATGTTGAGCATTTAGCCGACATCTTTATTTAAATCAACTTACAATTCATGGTCTGGTTTGAATCAGCCAAATTGTGAACCCTGTGATCATGCCACCCAGCACTAGGAAATATTAATCTTGATTTTTCATGACTTTATGATGAAAGGGGGGTGAGTGTTAATCACGAGTGTTTATTACAGCAGTAAAGAGGAAGCTACATGCACTTATGTGACTGGACATTATAAAGTTTCAATAATACTTTTTTAAAGCGTTCTTTACTTGAAATGTATCAATTGTTGTAAAATGTTTGCAGTAAAGTGTGGGTGTCGCTATAAAATTGTTGATTCGTGAAGAATTTGTGTGTTAAGATGTCCATGGGAACACGACTATCACTTCACTTCTGGTTTCTTATTCCTTCACTTTTGAAGAACCCGATTTCAAGTCTTAAATTATAGTGGAAGTGACTTTCATTTCACAAAGTAAAACTTGAATAAAACAACTTTTTATCCAGAATTGTATGAAATTGTATGAAATGTTGGATTTGTTCTTTATTTACTCCTGAACTAGAACTACTTCCCTGGTGCTGGTTATTTTTGTACATGCTTTATTGTGTACAGAAGCGGAACATAAAATAATCTCATTCTGAATTCTTATTTTTCTAGGTAATAGGCTTGCTGGATGTTTTCTCACCTGCCACCACTCTAGAGGAGTTCACCGATGTGTAAGTTCTAGTATCTTGTTCTATCCATATTGGACCGAAGCTCTGTTAACCATCCTGCCATAGAAATGTAGCTGCATTCCATTTAGTCTCAATAAGATTCTTTTTGTACTTTTTTAAGTTTTTAACTTTATTACAGCACATAGATCTGCTGTATCTGAATTTCTTACTTGCTAATCAGTAAAACAATCGTATCTAATCATATAAGCCAGTGTTAAAGCTGAGTGACCGTTGCGAGACAAAACAACATTGAGACCGTATGATGTAAATGACGCTCTCGGCCAGCATGACCACATGACCTCACAAATGATCCGTTGGACTGAATTGGCACACATTTTCACAGACATACTCCAGATGTGTGTTAAAACATCGGTGCTAAGTGAGAAGGTGTAACTTTCTCTGTATGACGACCAACAATATTAAATAAGTACACACACTCGAAGCACATAGAAGAAGACGTGATAAGACATGATACGTGATAAAAGGGACTCGAGGTGTCTCCCAAATTGTGCGCTTGCACACTTCGCACGCTATGTTCTAGTGCGTCTGACAAACCTGATAAAACTTAGTGCACTTCAAACTGCCAAATACAGTGAGAAACGATGGGTACTATGTGCACTTTAACCGACTTTATTTACTGTATTGAGAGGGCGAGACTTTCGACTGGTTAATAGCTGCAATCAGGAAGCAGAGGTAACTTCTTTATATTAATGCAAGTAGTGTTTATAGTGAAATGACTCATTCGTACGGGGAAAACAAAGCTTAAAAATGTTTTATTTAACCAATAGCTGGTGGATATTGTGGCGGACTAGAGATCAGTAATCAAATGTTAGTCCATCACTTCCTCAAAGTGTCGTGTTCTCATGAAAGTGTGCAGTAATACTCAAGTGCTCCCTGCACTTTATGCACTAAATTGCAGTACACTTGCATAAATGTGGGGTTTGGGATACACCTCCATAATGCACCTGCATAATCTGGTACCGAATGGGCGTCGCCACATGGATCCTGAGAATTGTTTTTACATTGGATGCCCTTCCTAACACAATCTTCTCAAACGTGGCCCCAGCACTACAATGCACTGGTTTATGCATCCTAGTTTCTAGGTACTTGCATTGCCTCTGATTAAATTGCCTGCATATTTTTGGAGTGTTTATGGGTTTTGTTCTCGACACCGTGGACTGTTTTGCTAGGGGAATGAACCCTGGGCTTTGCTGGGACGCATCAGTGCCAGTATATATAGAGAGATCTGTATGAAAGTAACAACTCAACAAATCTCTCGTTAAACCAATAACTAAAAAAACGCACCTAAGAATTTGTGTCCACATAATTTTGGCCATATTGTTTATGAGAGACAAAAGTGCTGATCTAAATCACTTTCAAACCACATGAGCTCTCTGACCAACTTTGGCATAATGAACAAGTGTAAAACGATCATTTGGTGTCTAGAACGTAACAGGTGAAATGGAAGCGAACGCTTATGAACAGGTGGGGCGTCACAGCGGCTTAGAGGTTTGTACTATCGCCTCACAGCTAGAAGAGTATGTTCATTCTCCCCGTGTCTGTGTGGGTTTACTCGGGGTGCCTCGGGTTTCTCTCACAGTCCACAAACATACAGGTGAGGCAAATTTGTAGATGATCCATAACTGAGTTTGATGTTACTTTTGTGATGTCATAATTGTTATCGTGTTTGAAATGACGTTAAAAGCCAAATAAAGAAATCGAATCGATTCTAAACAGCTGCGGGAAGAGCAAACGTGGTATCATGGTTTAAGTATTTTTATTGAGGTACAGATGTAACGGTATCTGTACAAACTCTTGTGTGGGATCAGAACAACCAACACGAATTGTTCCACCTCTAACAGAATCGTTAGTTTCTCCAGCTTGTCCGTGTTTCTAATAAGTATCAGAAGTTTTTAACAGAATGTCTCCCAAAAATGTTAAGGAAACACATTTAGAGAGAACTTAAATCTGATTTAAAATAGGGCTGCCAGCATAAACTTTACCAATGATGCGATACTGGGTTTACAAATAGATTTTGCTGTTATAATATTTTAAACCAAAGTCATTATCGCAAATTCAGTCAGATTGTTCATAGAAAATGATTTCTTGGTGGTTAAATCTAAAACAAAAAGCCTTATAAATTGGGTAGGTAAAAACTGATACATGTTGGCTCTTAAAAAAAATACAGCACCAGTAGGTAGTTAAGCTTGAACCAGTGAATTTCTCATCTCTAGCCCAGTACCTTAACCACTATGCCATCACAGACCTTTTACCACTATGCCCACAACCATATTACAAAGTAAAAGCGAACTTGACTTTACATTCACTTTACGTTACTTCCTAATGTATCTGTAGTAAACTACTTGGCCACTGGGATCTAAAAAAATCAAGACTAGAACATTCTGTTAAACTTTAAAAGTTTAAAAGTTTCTGTTGTAGAATGACGTCCACCCCAATCATTTGAATATCCAGTTTGGATTTTGTACCGCTTTGTCTGTTGCATCATCAGTTTGCATGAACATGAACACTAGGTGTCTGTGCACGTACTGAACGGGCCACTCAGCACTAAAATCTGGTTCTACCAGAAATAAATGGTAGTTCGTGTTGACCTGCTCTTAACCTGAGTAACTCGGCTCCTGCCGCAACCCCCTCCCCCCACTTTCATCTGTAGATATAGAGTAGGAGGATGTAATTCTTAGAAAGTTCAAAACAACTGATACACCTGTCTGTTGAGAGGAATCCACCTCGATCGTTCAGTCCAACAACCTTTTTTAAAACACTGTGTAGGTTTGCTTTTGTTCAGGCGTGTTTAGTCTTGTTTGTGAGGTAAGCTAAATAAAGAGAGGTATGAAAACTCCAGGAAAACAGCTACCGGATTATTAGTCAGAGTTGATTATTTAGTGGTGGTGCAGTGAAGAGGTCAGGAAAGTACCAGGATGTCACTACTGAGCTGCCTGGAATGCTTGTGGTCGAGCCAAAAATACAGAATGTTGAACCACTGAACAAAGAAAGCTTCAAGTTAAAGAAGCAGGTCACAGGGCGACCTAAATATAGCCGAAACTCCAGTTTGATCATGAATAGTTCAGTTCTGTGCAAAGGATCTGATGAAGTGTTTACATGCGTGAGTTTACAATCGAAATGAAAACAGATGAGAAATTAACGTCTTAATAACTCAACACTGGTGTTTCTTACCAGCTTGATTTTCTTTGTCTTGAATTGTCTTCTGCTTTTAATGCACTCGATGTCTTGGACAGATAGACAGAAACTTTATTAGATTAGATTAGATTCAACTTTATTGTCATTGTGCAGAGTAAAGTACAAAGCCAACGAAATGCAGTAGCATCTAACCAGAAGTGCAAGATGGAGATTATTTACATCTAGTACAGTAAAG